>VOQJ01046564.1:0-14925 GCA_015052665.1 Apistogramma diplotaenia | reverse complement strand
TGTTTACAGCTGCCGATGTTTGTAACTGTTACTGTGACGATAAATGTCCACAATGACCAAATGACATGTTGATGTAACATCTGCAGGTTTATGAACAAAACCCCCGCAAAAAAAATTATATTCACTATTTTTTATATCTATTTAATTATTATTAATGGCAACCTTTAATGCAAAATATGAACAAAGTTTACAAAATAAAAGAAAAAACTGCAATAAACACTGATCTACTTCATTTTCATTTTCATTTACCAGTGAAACTGTAAACTAAAATAATAGATCCATGTTTTATTGCAGACAGTAAATTTTTATGTTTAAAGGGGTAAAAAAAACACCCATATCCAACTTTTGGGGACAACAGGATTATTGGCGACATCTGCAAATTCTGTTTTCAAAATACTGAAATGACCAAATAGGATTTAAAAATTGCTCATAATTGCTCTGACCTATAAAAGTGAGCCCATGTGATCCAGTTTACACTGGAAAAGTGTTTGAACAGCTCCGTGCAGCACAGACTGAAGCATCTGTCATGTTAAGTCTGACGATTTTGCCACATCCAATATGGAGGTGACTTTGACGTATGCTTCAGCCCTCCAGCGTCTGTGTGTATGTGTGTGTTTGGGAGCCGTAAGAGCTGAACTTCCATCATTATGGACACATTTCACTTTTGACGTTGAAAAAAATAAGATGTGTAACTATGAGGCGACGATATTGTTACGATGATTTGTCGACTAAAACTAGACTAAGACTAAGTTACACTTTCGTCAAAAGACTAAAATGAACCCTGGTGGGGCCCTGCTGCAGCTCACCTTGTTGTCAGCCTGTCTTCAGCATTTGGTGACTCATATGCTGAAGGTTCCTGCAGAGGCCCTGGTCTGAGTCCACTCCAGAGTATTTCCTGTGTCATTCCTTCACTCTTCCCCTGTTTTCCTCTCCACTGTCTACATGCTGTGGTACTAAATGAAGCCTGAAGACCAAAAATCTTCACAAAAAAATACATATTACAGTCTGTGGATGTGAAATTTCTGACTTGGGTTTGTGGGGATAACAACAGCTTAACTTTTGATTGCAGATTGTTCAGGGGATTGGACATGAGGAAGAAGAGGACATAAAAGATGCAGTGCAGAAGCTCATCGTTGACCTGAGGAAAGAGACCAGATTAAAGTGTTTATTCCCCTTCGCCATCTGTATCTCTCAGGCTGCTGAGGATCCAGTCAGGCACTGCGGAGTCTCCATGTGCACTTCTGGTCCTGTAGCTGGGAGAATCATGGTTGCTGCCTCCTGCCTTAGTGCCTGGGATGAATATGTAGCTGGTGCAGTGATGACATGTTTTCCAGAACGCCATAAAAACATTGATGGAACCATCAAACTACCTGAGAATGTCAGGTGTGAAGCATTTAGCCTCAGTGATGGAAGACCAATGCCTCCTTGTAGGTCATGTGTCACTTTCTTTTCTTTGCCCAACACTGATCCGACTGGAAAATATCGCTACGGCAACTGTGCTGAAGCTGAAAGTCTGAGCAACTTGTTCACAAACAGCAGTTAAACAGCGAGCACGGCCAGCATCAGAGTCGTGGACTGAGACCAACAAGGACAAGAACAAAAGCGCTCTTTTGAAAAAGCTTGAAAACGATTGGCTGGACCAAGTGCATTTTGATTGGGTTAAAACGACACAATCCAGCTTTCCAGTGTCAACGTACGTACGTACTTTTTATTGTCGTAGAAACAGACATAACTTCAAAGTGCCGTCAACTGAAGATCAATATGTAAACAAAAGTGATTACTTTTAACACTCCTTCTCACTTGCTGGTAAAATATTATACATAACCTTTGCATGTTTCAGTCTTTTCTTGTAACATTCATTTAGTGTACATGCAAGTGAAAAACCAACTGAATAATAACAAAAACAACTTGGTGTGAATTTGTAGGTTCAGGGGTAGACTACCCTGATTACCCCAACCATGTCCTCGCTTGGACAGTATTTCAGTGTCACCCTTCCCTTTTCCACCAGTTCACGGATAAAGTGGTGCTTGAAAAAATAGCCGCGCTCCTTGGCTACTGTCCTGCTGAGATAGACAAGATTGAACAGCAGTGGGGTGTTATCCATCTTTGTAAATGGAATGAAACAAAAAAAACACAGTGGGCTTCTGCAGTGAGGTTTGGAAGTTCAGAAATGCAGCTGACATCAACCCATTTCAGGAGGTTGCCATGGCTGCTGTGTCTGTGTTGTCCTTGCCACACTCAAATGCTGAAGTCGAAAGATTATTCAGCCAGATGAGTGTCGTAAAAAGCAAACTTAGGAATCGAATGTCCCTGCAGACTCTGCCTGATGTAATGTTTTGCAGCTTTTGGGAACATCAGCCGCTTATTCATTTAAGTCAGCCTTAGTTGATCCTGCCACAGAAACCACTGACCAAAATGAAGATGACTCACTCTTTCTGTGAGCCAGCACAACATGTGTATTTGTGTGTGTGTTGGGGGGGCGGGGTGTTGAAAAGACAGAAAAACAGTGAACTTAAAATAAGGTCAGAATAGTTACCATAATTTCACTTTGATCTCACATTGCCTTGACAGCGTTTTCTGTTGTCTTTTTTGTTTTGGTCTATTTAGATCGTTAATGTCTAATTAAAACCACCTTTACAAAAACTGTTAAAATTTTTATTTTGTTCTGTGACTTGTAGGTTAATTGGAGCCTAAAACTAAAAAAACTACAAAAAAAACTACAAAAAAAAAAATCTAAAAAACCCAAAAACCTCAATAACTCTACCAGAGTGTCTCTTTTAAGGTCACTTTGCCGGTCCCAAGCCCGGATAAAGGAGGAGGGTTGATGCAGGCCTACAGTACGTAATGTGGTTCTGGGCAAAGCATTAAGTCATGAAGTTATTCCATAAACTTCACTTGTAGTTTTAAAGATATTAGGAATGTTTTTTTTCTCATTTTTTGTCTCTCCAAAGATGTTATACCTCTTCTCCTACAGCCTCGATTACAACTACATGCAAAATATCAAGTATGCAAATTAGGCGATGCCGTCATATAGCGACTTCTACGACAGCCAATAGCTACTTTCCTTACAGAGGAGTTGGCAACAGTGAGTCTCTCATCCTGATTCCCTTTTCTTCCTACATGATAGTTTTCTTGCTTTGTGTAGAAACACCTGCAGAAGCCAGCCGGCATACACAGGTTTTTTCTATGGATTACAGTCTATGACTAAATAAGGATCTCAGCGAACCTTAAAAGAAACACTCCCTTTACGGCCATGGCTATGAGGAAAACCTTTAGCTTTAATTGGTTAAGCTTCTAACTCTGTAGAATTGTTCCTGTTAGAACTGAGGAAAAAGTGTTTTTTGTCCAGTGGTTGTAAAGTAGGCATTTACAGCCATGAGAGATGCACTTTGAAGTGCATTTAGCTGTTAGCATCAGCAAGCTAATGTTAAACGCTAAATGCCGATCCTGCTTGCTAATTGGGTAATGGGGCCTAACATAACTTAATCACATCTTGTAAGCATAAACTGTCATATTTTTAATGCATGTTGCTGGGAACTGTAGTTTGACTATGCCTTTTGAAGGAATCTAAAAATCAACGTCCCAGTAACGGCTCCGTCTCTTTGCATTTGCCGTGCATGTGCAAACAGAATGCACACAAATTAGCTGCTGTTTAGTTAAATTTTCTATTTGTGTATCAAAATACGCAAAGGTTTTGTTTACCTTTCATCCTGGGCATTTTTGTTGAATAGGAAGCTTGAAATTTTCATATGATCTTAATTTTTCCTCTTACTCCCCCTGGTGTTCATGCTGGTTGTCATTTCGATTTCTATAGCACGCAAAATAAAGCACGCACGCAACTGTAGCGAGATCGTGCTGAGTCCATGTGGTGCGCGCCTGTTTGGTAATTGCAGTGACAGCAGAGCTCTGAAATTGAAGCGCTTACATCTTCAACCTGGTGGTACAGTGCCTCAGCAACGCTGGCTGCTGTTTTTGTTTCGACATTAATTTAACACAAGATGTGTTGAATCCACAGAAATGTTATAATCATTACAAAAATATAATCATTGCTATTATGTATATTTAAATAAATTTTGATTGCTGAGAAATAAGGTAAATTCCTCCCCCATTACTGGTTGATTGGGGTTAAGTTTTAATTGTAGTGTAGATATTGACTTGAAATAAATGCTTTAATGATAAAATAACAATTGTCTTCCTGTTTTCATTGAGGCACAACCAGCAGAGAATGAGGAGACTCAGACACAAACATTTGCTTTTATCAGAAAGAAAATCTCTTAAAGTCACAGTAATTGCCTAGAGCACACACCAGGCCACGCTGTGTGCTATCCACTTGTAAGTGCTTGTACCAACACAGTGACACTTCCAGCAGTCCATCAAGGGGATTATGAATCCTTCAAGAGCAGCCTTAGCACTGCAGTAAAATATGGAGACACTTTTGACAGGCTGTAGTTCAGCATGGTTTTAAGAAATGTGTACATTGTCTGAAATGGCACAGAAGAGCAGTGTCATCTCAGTTTTGAATTTGTTCCTTTTATTGTCTCTTTGAAGGGAGTTTTTTTCTCTTTTGTAGTTTGTGTATTTTACTCAGTGTCCATAGTTGTAGTTGTCTAATAAATTGTTAATTTTTCTAATGTTATTGTCTTGGACAGTTTTGATACAATACACAAGTGTTTGAATGTGCTTGTATTGCACACGTTATAATGCACCTAACATTTTACAAAGTAGGACAAAAAATAACTGTCAAATCTGTCAGGCTGGAATGCAAGCTGAACAGAAATAATATCACAGTAAAACTTCAAGTGACAATTATAATTAGGATTCTTAAAAAATAAACAGTTAAATTAACTTTTCAACTGTAAAGCTGAACCTGAAAATGTCGCACTAAAGTGAGCTTGAAGTCTGTCAACTGTTTGTGTTCAACAGGAAAATAATTATCATTTATGTCACACAAAACACATGTAAGCTTAAACCTTCTATTAATTCAAAGATTTCATTTGGAATATATTTATATTTCATTTTGTTGGTCTGCCACTTTTGTTAAGTTGTTAATGTGCAATTGAACTTAAGTTATTACTGTCAAAAAAATCCTGTTGCGGCTGCAGACGGGATCTGGGCTGGAGGCAAGCGGTTTTGAACAGAATGAAGTTACTGATGTAGAAACTCAACTGATCAGGAAAGGTTTGGCCCACAGCATTTGGAGCTCTAAAAATGTCATGGAACGGTGGAGCAGGCACGGAAAACTAGAAACCAGGATAACTTAGAATACGAATTTATTAAATAAGAAACAAAACAAAAGAAAACGAGAAACCAGGGAAGGGGAGAACAGAACCTGGAGCAGGGAACACAACACGCAGGGAGACCAAGACTAATGATGCGACACCGGGCAGACTGAGACATGGACTTAAATACAGCACAGGGTAACAAGAGGATTGGGAACAGCTGGGAAACATGGCAGGTGTAGCCAATCACACTGACGAGACCGGGAGGAAGCAAAACTGAAAACAACACGCAGGGACTAAGACACTTTCAAAGTAAAACAGGAAACCCATAACCACGCAGACGGCACAGAGGAACACAGAACATGGGGGAACAGGGAAACACTAAACACTAGAAACTAAGACCACAATACGAAACAACTCAAAAGGCTGGGCAAAAATATTGGCCCAACAGTTTGGACTGCAGCATTATGCCAAATGCGCGATAATTAAAAAAATCAAGATGTGAAGACACGCCAAGGCAGTTTATTTGTTATATTCGAGCATGAATACAAGAGCAGTGACGTCTGCTGAAAGTTTATAGAAGGCAAAACAGTAAATATGTTCCTTCATTAAAGCACAGTCTTGTTCCATTGATGTTTATTTACTAGATAATGGTGTCAAATATATGCATACATACACATGCTCAAACTTGCTTCACACAAGGGAATTTCTACCAATAAATAAATCATGTCATAAGTAGTCTTTAATTGAACGGCTCATTTGTTTCATCCATTCGGACGAACATTTGAAAGGATTCGAATGACTCCTAAGCGATGAGGTGCGTATCCCCACCTGTCAGCCTGACAGCTGTCAAAAATCTAACTTATTCGTTTAAACTAAAAACTCTGACGTTTGAGTCTTTAAGAGCTCAATAGATTACGTAACCATATGATTTAAATTTTTTTCTGTTTCTTTTCATTGTGTAAGTCCAGTTTTAGTGCAAAGTCCAAAAACACGAATCCGTTAATGTCCACTTCACTGCTGTTATTGCAAAAACATCCACATAACCACCGAGCTGGGCAGATATAAACCGAACTGATGAACACTTAAACTATAAAGCAATGAAAGACACAACACAGCACTGAAGTAAACCCAGGGCTTAATTACACACACACAAGGTAATCAGGGAGAAAGGACACAGCTGGGGAAAACGGGATACAGGTGAACAGAATCAAACTAGTGAGACACGGGAACCCAAAACTAAACACATCACACATGAAACAAATGCAACAAAAATCTGAAATGAAACATGACAAACACAAACAAACATGAGAAATGCAGACTTAACATGGAATTAAATACATATAACCCACAACTAAGAACATTGTTAGGTTCAGACCATCATTTAACAAGAAAGACTCAGAGACCAGGTTGCATTTTACACAAAGCCCGGAGAGAGCAACAGTCAGCGAACCTCACACAGAGAAGCACTGAGTGAACTCCCTCTGCGCCTTACTTTTATTACTCTTGTCACAGTGTGGGTGTGGTCTTACTTTTCTGCCTAGCAACAGGTTCTGCACCTGTGGGTTACAGAAACACATCAGTGTAACTTCAAATCTGTTTAAAATAACAGTATATGTGATAATAAATCCATCTCTCCAACAAACATGAACGAGAAAACTACAACAAAACCTAAGAATTTTCCAGGAAACCATCCTGGAAATCTCTGAAAGTACACAAAGCTCCAAATAACCAGAAGTAAAAACAGACACAATGGTAAATGAGACATAGCTGCAAAAATGTAACTATAACAGAATTTCTTGAACATTCTAATCTGTGGCTATGCAATAGATGGGAATTAGAAATATTTCTTATCTACTCTATTGGCCATAGTTTTAAATTAGGAACAACACAAATTCTCATTGAACTGAAGTCAAAACAATGAAATGCTTTTTAACAAGGTGTTTTGTGCACTGCTGTCCCGTTAAATAAAAACTATAAGCACAGAAAGTACAGTTACAACAGTTTTAAAAATGCAGACTTTCAGTTCAATTTAGTGTTATTTATGTAGCACCAAATCACAGCAACAGTCACCTCAAGGTGAAGACCCTACAGTATTACGGCGAAAACCCAACAATTAGATGGCCTCCTTTGAGCAAGCACTTGGTGACAGGGGGAAGGAAAACGCCCTTCTAAACAGGAAGAAACCTCAGGGAAGGGTGGCCATCTTCCGTGTCCGGTTGGGTGAAGGAAGAGAGACAGGACTAAAGACAGACCGTGGAAGAGAACCAGAGATCTAATGATTAAAAGCAGAGTATAAACACAGGGAGAGTTAAAAGAGGTAAATAAAGAAGAAATCATCATGGCTCTCCTAATTCCAAACTAGGAGCTGGTTCCACAAAACAGGTGCAATTAGGTCTTTAAGATAAGAGGAAGCCTGATTATTCATGGCTTTGTATGTTTGCTGAAGGGGGTCTTTTATGAAATGCGGCTGTAATGTTATCCATACTTTTAAATTTAATTTATATTTTCTCTCTCTGGTAGTAACTGCAGCTGCTCTGACACAGGTGTGAACACTTGAGCACTTTGACACAATGAAAAGTCGTCTGTGTGCAGCTTATATAACAGCGTAAATTTATTCTTCCCTCAAAATAACTCAACATACAGCCATCAATGTCTAAACCAGCGGCAACAAAAGCGAGTACACCCCTTAGTGAAAGTTCCTGAAGTGTCAATATTTTGTGTGGCCACCATTATTTTCCAGAGCTGCCTTAACTCGCCTAGGCATGGAATTTACCAGAGCTTCACAGGTTGCCACTGGAATGCTTTTCTATTACTCCATGATGACGTCACGGAGCTGGTGGATATCCAAGACTTCGCGCTCCTCCACCTTCCGCTTGAGGATGCCCCAAAGATGTTCTATTGGGTTTAGGTCTGGAGACATGCTTGGAACCCCGGATGGTCCAGATGGATGGTTGGTGGAGGCCACCACGTCCCAACAAGGCTGCGACGTCAGCAAGGAGGTGGCGGAGTCATGTTTTGGGCCGGAGTGATGGGGAGAGAGCTGGTAGGCCCCTTTAGGGTCCCTGAAGGTGTGAAAATGACCTCGGCAAAGTATATAGAGTTTCTGACTGACCACTTTCTTCCATGGTAGAAGAAGAAGAACCGTGTCTTCATGCTGTTGCCACCATCTTCCCCTGACCTCAACCCTATAGAGAACCTTTGGAGTATCATCAAGCAAAAGATCTATGAGGGTGGGAGGCAGTTCACATCTGGGAGGCTATTCTGACATCATGCGAAGACATTCAAGCAGAAACTCTCCAAAAACTCACAAGTTCAATGGATGAAAGAACTGTGGAGGTGACATCAAAGAAGGGTTCCTATGGTAACATGTAACTTGGCCTGTTAGGATGTTTTTGATTGAAATAGCTTTTGGTCTCAGTGAATGTGACCTCCTGATGCTGCAAATTCAACAAATGACCATTTTCAGCTCTTTGGAAACTCTGCTGTGCAGAATCATTTGGAACTGTGCATTTTGAGCTTTTTATTTTTATTTTTGGAGAATATACTGTTATCATTGTGAGGTTTGTTATCCTGGCTCATTTGCATTGACCATTTAGGAAAATCAGGGAAAATATCATTTGCATAATAATTTGGAACACAGTGTAAAGCAGTGGTTGTCTTAGAGGCGTGTTTGGGCTCATTATCATGCTGGAACTCTGCCCTGCGGCCCAGTTTCTGGAGGCTCTGCCTCATTACTTCACAGTACATATTGGAGTTCATGTGTCCCTCAGTGAAATGTAACTCCCCAACACCTGCTGCACTCTTGCAGCCCCAGACCATGACATTCCCACCACCATGCTGCAGGCATGACACACTTATCTTTGTACTCCTCACTTGATCACTGCCACACACGCTTGAAACCATCTGAACCAAACAAATGAATCTTGGTCTCATCAGACCAGAGGACCTGGTTCCAGTAATCATGTCCTTAGTTTGCATGTCTTAAGCAAACGGTTTGAGCTTTCTTGTGTACAGACTTCAGAAGAGGCTTCCTTCTGGGGTGACAGCCATGCAGATCAGTTTGATGTAGTTTGGCGTATGGTCTGAGCACTGGCAGGCTGACCCCCACCTCTTCACTCCCTGCAGCAATGCTGACAGCACTCCTGCATCTGTCTCTCAGAGGCAGCATGTGGATGTGACACTGAGCACGTGCTCTCAGCTTCTTTGGACGACCAACTCGAGGTCTGTACTGAGTGGACCTCCTCTTTTAAAACGCTGGATGATCTTGGCCACTGTGCTGCAGCTCAGTTTCAGGGTGTTGGCGTCTTCTTGTAGCCTTGATCGTCTTCTTGTAGCCTCGGCCATCTTCATGTAGGCAACAATTCATCTTTAGAGATCCTCAGAGAGTTCTGTGCCATGAGGTGCCATGTTGGAACTTTAGTGACCAGTGTGAGAGCTGTACTAGTGAACTGAACACACCTGCCTCCCTATGCACACCTGAGACCTAGTAGCACTAACGAGTCACATGACATTTTGGAGGGAAAATGCCAAGCAGTGCTCAGTTTGGACATTTACGGGTGCAGTCTCTTAGGCTTAAGGTTACTTTTGTTATTTTGAGGGAAGAATAAATTAGCACTGTTATAGAAGCTGCACACAGACGACTTTTCATTGTGTCAAAGTGTCATATAGTGTCATATATATTTAAGCCTCATACCATGTTATTACTGTTTCTGAATTTTCTTTATAACCCACATTTATGCAATTTAACAACTGGTTGCTGCTACAGTAATTACTGACACTGCCATAAATGATGGTGCCATTAAGGAATGTGTACTGTGTACAGCTTCTGTGTACAACGTGTACAGTTTCGAGAGACAAGTGGGGGCGCGCTCAGACACAATGCAATGACATCAATTAATCATTCATTTATACTATTCAACAAACAAATTGCCCCACACCTGGAGCCACAGCTCTCTCTTGGCCACCAGGACACACATTAGATTTAAATTTGCTCTCATTAGTAATTGTATGAAACCACATGCAAAGGGCTGCCAGTCTATTGATTTTTCCATATATTCCGGACACACCTGTTTCTGACGGGTCACTGGTGTGTTGCAGTCTGTGAAGACACACTAAAGATAAAAGCCTTTGTTGATTTAAGACGAAGCAAAGAAAAATACTGCAGACGTTTGACTCCTTTAAGGTAATTGGTGTGACAAACTGAGTGATAGTGTAATCTGTGTGAGAGGTGGCAGTTTGTTTGGCTGATTATATTGTTATTGTGTTGACTCACTTGGTCTTTGCAGAGTGTTGATAATCTCAGTGGTCAATGGGAAACATTTTAATGTAAAATAATTTAAGGCCAAAGACAGTATCACTGAATGCAGCTTTGATTTGATTTAGTCTTTTTCTCAGCACTGCAGTTAGTTTTAGTAAAACAAAGACTATTTTTGGTATTGTTCCCCACACTTTACTGTTTTTGGCGATCTAAACACCAAAATCAAGTGCAATGTAAAGAATTTGCTCTTTGCTCTGAATCTATCTATCTATTGTTCGTATCTTGGCATGCAGACTGCTTCTACAAAGAAGCAAAGAATGCATCGCTCTCAGGAGCTCAGTGAATTCCAGTGTCGTACCGTGATAGCACCTGTGCAACAAGTCACAGTCAGCTATTAGTGATGTTATATCAAATGTAGAAGTGGTTGGGAATGACAGCAACTCAGCCACAAAGTGGTAGGTTATATTAACTCACAGAGGTGTCAGTGGAGGTTGCCAACTTTCTGCAAAGCCAATCACTACGGACCTCTGAACTTCATGTGGCCCTCAGATTAGCTCAAGAACAGTGTATAGAGACGTTATGTTTTATCATCTGTCAGCAGCTCTGGTCCTTTTATCCCAGAGGAGGGAGAATTCTCGTGTAAACTATTATAAAATATACCCTAACTCAGAGGATGGACTTTAATGTGTTTATTCTTCATAAAGTGGGAAAATAATACAGTATCAGTACCAAGACTTCTACCATAGATAGCCAGTGGATATCACAGAAGTAGCCCCGACCAAGACAGACAATTCATTTTTATTATATCTGGGCTCCGCCCATTACATGGGCAGAGCATTGCCTCTCATGTTATTAGTGCATGCTATGTGCAGTCGGAAAATGGCTCTAACTGGTTTTCAGGTTGTGTAGCAACAGGTGTGTGGCCCAAAACTATCTGGTGTGCCTGCAAGCAGCCAGGAAGGAAACACGTCCAAATAAGGCAAAGGCTTTACTGCATCAGTCTGATTCTACTTCTTGGTTTGTACAGTTTGACCTTCAACAGTCCGGAACATTCAGTTCCCAGTAAACAGCCTTTGTTAGTTAAAGCGTCATTGGGTAGGTTTCCATGGCTGAACAGCTGCATCTGAGCCTTATGTCATCAAGCACAATGCAGAGCATAGGAGCAGTGATGTGAAGCACACCACAGCTGGACTCTAGAGCAGTGGAGACGCGTCCTCTGAAGTGATAAATCACACTTCTCCATCTGAAAATCTGATGGACAAATCCTGGTTTTGTGGTTGCCAGGGGAACAGTATTTGCCTGACTGCACTGTGTCAAGTGTAAAGTTTGTTGGAGCGCGGATTATGTCGTTGGGTTGTTTATCAGGAGTTGGGCTCGACTCCTTAGTTCCAGTGAAAGGAACTCAATGCTTCAGTATACCAAAACATTTTGGACAATTTGATGCTCCCAACTTTGTGGGAAGAGTTTGGGGATGCCTCCTTCCTGTTCCAACATGACTGCACACCGGTGCACAAAGTACGTCCATAAAGACATGGATGAGCGGCTTTGGTGTGGAAGAACTTGACTGGCCTGCACAGATTCCTGACCTTTTGGGATGAATCAGGTCTTCTTATCCAACATCACAAACGTGATTCTGGAACAATGGTCAAACATTCCCATAAACTCTGCTAAACCTTGTGGAAAACCTTCCCAGAACAGTTGCAGCTGTGTCCTACTGCAGAGACCTTTGACTGCCACTAACACTAAATCCCAAGCACATGTCAGCAGCTGATGTTGCTGGAGCAGGATGATTTCCAATCCACATCTCTTCTTAAGTGGTTGTGCAACACAGAAGTAGTGGAAACCTATTGCATGTTGCAGTTCCCAGTGGACATTAAATTATTAATTTTTATTATTCTTACCCTCTTTTTTTCTTGCTACCTTCCACAGGTCATGCCGTTCAACTCTTCTTCCAAGTCTTCCAACTCCACCCTCTCTATCTACTTAATATGTCAGCAGTCGGTACCCAGCAATGTTATCTACACCATGTACACCTTCACCAACGGCCTTCTCCTCTTTCCACTCTACATCTTCATCCTCTACACAGGTTTCCAGCATTGGAGGTCTCAGAGCTCTGCACCTGCAGGGACGAAAATGAGCCACTCTGAGTTCTTCACCTACAACATGATGATTTTGGAGATTTTCGGCGTGTTTGGATCCATTTTCTATTCTTTGAACATGACTACAAGCAGCGACACGCTGCTGATGTTGGGGATATATTTTTTTTGTGTCATTTTCCCCGGACAAGTATTTTTTCATGTTCTGACCTGTGTTGACTGCTACCTGGCTGTTGTTCACCCCATCACCTACGTGCGTCTGCGAGAACAATCAGGGATCCAAATTAAAGTCATCAGCACCTCGTGTGTTTGGCTGGTGTGTGTTGGATGGGTGGGGATAGTGAACTTGTACTACCCCAGTTTTCCCATAGTCCCATTCCTGTCACTGGGCATCTGCCTGTTAGTTATTATTATTTGCTGTTCGTGTGTTCTCCGTACTCTGACGCGTCCCGGGCCAGGACACAAGGATCGAGTTGACCAGTCAAAGCAGAGGGCTTTCCACAGGATTGCAGCCATAATGGGAGTGATGGTGCTGAGGATTGTTGGTCTCCTGGTTTGCTTTGTAGTACAAAGTCAGGATTTGATTGCTTTAGAAAACCTGTGCGTGTTGCTGGATTTAGAAATCTGGCTGTCTGTCCCCAGCAGTCTGGTTCTCCCTCTGCTGCTTCTGCACAGAACGGGAAAACTAACATGCATTAGGAAGAAAAAGGAGTCAAGATAAAAAGTCGGTAAGGAACGTTTGACTGATGCACATCAAAGTTAAAATGTGTCAGTCTGGAGGGATGAAGAAAAATGGTCTGTGACCACCATCTTAAGTTTTTTGAGCAGTGCATTTTGATACATAATTTGAAGTATATTTGTTACTGTAGTACTATAGATTTATATTTAGGCTGTGGAATATTAGGATAAACTGTTTTTCCCTTGTTTTATTTATTTTTCTCAGTGTCTGTGTTGGTGAAGTAAATAACCTTCTATCATCCTGATTGAAACAAATTATTTTCAACTTTTTTGTGCATAATATTTAATATTGTACAGAATGTCATAAATACATTTAAGACAAGTTTGAGGAAAATATATAATGTTTATTAATATATGATATTGTACAATTGCTAAAAAAAAATCATTAAAATGAATAAATGTCGTGGCCTTTTCTTCTTTTTTAAAGCCTTTCACACCAAGAACTGTGATTTTGAACAATCTTTGCTTTCAGCTCGTCTCAGAGTTGTTTGAGGCTCCCATGTTGCTGCTCTTCAGAGAAGATGAAGGAGGAGGAACACTTGCAATTGGCCAGCTTAACCCTTTCTCATAACTGGATTCACCTGTGTATGTAGGTCAAGGGTCAACTAGCTTACAAAACGAAATCTGTGTTCCAATAATTAGTGCTAAAGATATTCAGGGTGCCCAAACTTATGCACCTGCCTAATTTAGTTTAATTATTGCACACTTTCTGGAAATCCTATAAACTTCATTTCACTTCTCAAATATTCCTGTGATCATCTGCTGTATGATATATTTAACTGATAATCCAAAGAACTAGGGATTTATGAAGAAAAATCGTGAAAAATGATAAGCAGGCCCAAACATTTTCATACCACTGTATCCATGACGTTAGGGTCAGATTATCAAGACTTCTCAGAGCTCACTAATATGGGCACCGTAAAGTGCAATGAGAGGACAAACATGGTCAAATTTTAGAAAGAGTTTGATCTAAAGAGATGCCATCACTTCGCTGTATTATTTAGATGGTAGTTTTTTTTATTAAGGTGTGTTCAAACGTTTGACTGGTATTGTACACACACACACAAGCATTTTACTTTTGCTATTAGTAAAACTCTTAGCCATATATTCAAAAAATGATAGTTACTGTTACATTGTGTGCATGGAAGTTTAATTATTACCATTCAACCATTTCCTGGTTAATTTCAGTGGCCTATACTAGCATTAAAGTTCACATTTTAAAAACTATTGCCCAAGCATGAGGACTGATGTGAAAGTATAATAACAGCAGGCCCGGATGGAATCAGCTCAGACTGCTCAGAGACTGTGCAGACCAGCTCTGTCAGGTGCTCCTGTATATCTTCAACCTGAGCCTGAGTCTGGAGAGGGTTCCTGAACTGTGGAAGACTTCCTGTGTGGTTCCAGTGCCAAAGATCGCACACCCCAGGGAACCCAACCACTACAGACCTGTGGCCCTGACTTCTCATCTGATGAAGACCATGGAGAGGCTCATCCTGCACCACCTTCGCCCTTTGGTGAGTCCAGCACTGGACCCCCTGCAGTTCGCCTACCAGCCCGGCATCGGTGTGGACGACGCTGTCATCTACCTGCTGCACAGATCCCTCTCTCACCT
>VOQJ01046560.1:0-15074 GCA_015052665.1 Apistogramma diplotaenia | reverse complement strand
AGTGATGTGGACGCTGCACCGGTCGGTCGTGGTAAAGAGGGAGCTGAGCGTCAAAGCAAAGCTGTCGATTTACCGGTCAATCTACGTCCCTACCCTCACCTATGGTCATGAGCTTTGGGTCGTGACTGAAAGAACAAAGTCGCGAATACAAGCAGCCGAAATGAGCTTCCTCCGAAGGGTGGCTGGCCTCTCTCTTAGAGATAGGGTGAGGAGTGCAGCCATTCGGGAGGGGCTCAGAGTAGAGCCACTGCTCCTCCACATCGAAAGGAGCCAGTTGAGGTGGTTCGGGCATCTGACTAGGATGCCTCCTGGGTGCCTTTTGGGTGAGGTGTTCCGGGCATGTCCTACCGGAAGGCGGCCCCAGGCGAGACCCAGGACACACTGGAGAGACTATATTTCTCGGCTGGCCTGGGAATGCCTTGGAGTCCCTCCGGATGAGCTGTTGGAGGTAGCTGGGGAGAGGGAGATCTGGGCTTCCCTGCTTAGTCTGCTGCCCCCTGCTCCCTCTCTCCTTGTTGTTACGTTGCTTGGCGGCATACCTGCATCTAATTGTGAGGTGGCATCTCCTGCAGGATAAATTTGGGTCTTTCTAATCTCCTGTGTTTTCCCATATGTGTGTGGTGGTATCTCAGGCTCGTTGAGCCATCTGCATCAGCTGTACGATCACGACAGCATGGCTGGATAAACTTTTAGCTATTTTCATGGGAGCAGCGATCAGTAGCAGCGGCTGCGTTACCGCGTCTATTCACCCTGGGCTAGCGAGTGCTGCTTTCAGCTGTGTTAACTGCCAACTATGTGGCCTGATAGGCATCCCAGGTTTTTAGCCAAATTTAGTATTTTATTGGTGTGGCTGTTAAGCACTGAGTTCTTTTAAAACTGTAATATCCACTGTGCAAATTTCTAATACACTGTGTTTTTGTTTCCTTTGTGTGTCGGAAATGCCATGGAGGACGAGCCAGTGGCAGTGTGGCCCGTTCCCCGGGTGGTGGGTTCTTCCCTTCTGCTGTAGCTGTTGTGTTGTGTGGTTCCTTCCCCTTGTGTCAGGGCCCCAGTAAGTCTATCCAAGCTTCTTGTTTTTTATTATTTGAGGTCCTCAACTGCTACGCAATTAGTGCGACAGCCCAGTAACTTTATGTTTTAATGTCTGGATCTTTTAATAGTACTGTTTTAATAATGTATTCTCTTTTTGCATCCATCAAACCATCTCTTTCCCTGGTGTTTGTCGTGTTGACTTCATTTTTGATCTTCTACTTGCTACATTGCTACATACAGTACGTTATATAAAATTTTATGCACATGTGTAAAAACGATGAACTCCAGCCAAATACCAAAGAGCCAGTTTAAAGTCTTCGGGAACTGCAAGTTGTTGTTTGATCAGTCGCAGTCAAAGGAAAGGCATAGTTTTCACACTTCCAAGACAGCCCTGAATTCTTCTAGACCAGTGGTTCCCAAAGTCAAGAGTGCTGTGGCCCACTTAAAAACCAGAAAATCCTGTGGGGCCCCCCTCCTCCCCGGTCATCCGATAGGGCGGGCCTTTTCTGTCTAGAAGCTTGTCCTCATGCTCATCAAAATACAAGAAAAAGTGATGTGTTTCCTTGAAATTTTGATTCAAAAGCATAAACAACACTTGCTGTTGGCTATAAATTGCTAATACTACCCAGTCATATGTGAAGTGCTAATGCCGCTATGTGACCCACTTGCCACTGGGACACAAACTTCAAAACAAGAGTAGTCAATTCCGAGAGTAATGAGTAATATCACAGACTAACCACCTCATGTTATCAGTTTTAATTAATATTATATAAATAAATATATTTATCTAACTAAAAATGCAACTATGAATACTTGTGAGTAATTTCAGACTTTCTGTTAGTACTGACACCACCCCCCACCCCGGTGTCTATCCAATCTGATTTCACCTAGTGACAGCAAGCAACCTTTAGCCAATGACTTGCAAGCCTGTCGGGGAATATGCATTTTCTCTGGTGTTTGGTGGTTATCAGGGGGTCACTGTCTGCATGACTGGGGCTTTAGCAGTCAGTTTCACAGTGACTGATGTCAACCACTCTCAATGAGTTGGGGAATACTCAATTTCTCCTAGCAACCAGTGGTTACCAGTCTGTTGCCAACCAGTCTCTATGCCTGTGTGCTGGGGCCTGAGGCAGAGTATCTCTTGTTGTGTGGTACATTTGCAAAACAGGAATTTGTTCTAACACAGTTATCTAATGAATGTTGAGAGTATAAAAGATTGGGGGGAAAGGAAAGGATATCACAATATGTAAAACTGAATTACAATGGCACACAACTTAAGACAGTCTCTCCAGGAAGCTTTTTGGGGTGTTACACTGGGTTATCCACATTTAAAGAGACATAAAACGGAGTGGTAGAGCTGTTTAATCATCTGTGATTTGTGATTACAAATCTGTGTCCCACTGTCCAATAAAGCTGGTAAAAGATGGTTTCTGAATGGCATGACATTCCAGGCAATGCTACATTTGGTATTTGTAAATGACTGAACAAATGACAGATGCGTCATTTCCTGCTCAACGCACTGAAAAGAATCATGTATGTTGGAAATCTCCAACAAATTTACGCAAAATATATGTACAGAAACTGATGTTTTTCAAGGCTAAGCCTTTTAGTTTCTGATTAATGGACTCTATAACATGTTCATTTATTGTAAATGTTTTGACCCTTAGCATAGATCTTTAAAATGACTAATTAAACTAGCACAATAAGGGCTCTTTACCAAAACATGAGGTCCTTTATTGTTGAAGAGTTGTGTTACAATATATTTCATTGTATAGTAGTTGAGCCCAGAGTTCAACTTCATCCTAAGGTCTCAAAGTAGGTTAATTTTTCCCTGATGTTTTTCTGAAACAAAATATACTATATATAAAATGGCAAAAAGGACAGAAACCAGAGGAGGCTCGGTGTTAAAGCCAAACAAAAAGTAGATGTGATGTGCTCTTCAGACTGAGTTATAACAAATTAACACTGATACACTGAAGTTAAAAAAGGCTACTTGCAGCACCTTTGTCTTTCAACAGCATCAACCCCTCCACTGGCATGACTACAGATATAAAAAGAGAGGGATGAGAGAGAGGTCAGTGCTGGCTACTCTGTTTTTTTCTCACGCCTCAATAATAGATGTTTTAAAGTTTAAGTGCTGCCAGAGGGCTGCGAGCCCTGCTGTTCATTAAGTCAGCCACCGCCATGGAGCAGCATTTACATCGACAGTGCTCCGAACGCCTGCTCTGTCTGAGCAATTACATCTACTCTAAAGTGTTGGATAACAGTCAGGGAGAGGAGAGGAGACAAGGAAGAAAAAAGGAGAAAGGAAGGCAAGAGCAGAGATGCTAGGTTGAAAACAAAGAATGGCATAATGGAGAGAAAGAAAGGAATAAGCAACTCTTACCCATACTAACACGTGCACGCACACACACACACACACATGTACAAGCAGTGCTCTGGGTAACATTAAAGCGCCATGAGACACCAGCAGCTCACACGACAAAACAACAGCCTTCACATTCGTCACCACACACTCTCTCTGAAAAAGCACAATCAGTTGCTTCTGTAGCCACGAGAGGGGAGGCAGGGAGGATGGCCCTCGGCGACATATGTGTTCCATCATGCTTGTCACAACAACACGTTTCATCTGTTAAATACACTCTACCAGACAACAAATCCGCCAGAACGCTAAGAGCAACACAAATTTGTTTACAGACAAAACAACGTCTCACAAAGACATCCAGAGGTAGACGGCAGACAACAGAGACAGATAATGCTAGTGCTGCTAGCACTGCTTTCACTTGTAATCCCTTTGGTATCTACTGATGAACAAAGAAACAGGATTCAAAGATGCTTGACTGTGCTGCTTTTAAACTAATTTTACATAGAATGCTTTATGTTATGTGTTCATTTTAAGTTGCCATCCCTTTTATTTCCATAATCATGGTTTTCCGGTCTAGTTCTTCTCCTTAAAATGAAGCAAAGGAATGACAAAGAAACAACTGGGGAGATGTCAGAAAAGATACTACACATTACACACTCAAGTATGAGCATACTGTATGTTCTGTACAATCGGTGAAGCACTTTGGGGTTAGGCTTGGACAACATTTTTGCTAAACAGAAGAGTTTACATGAGCCTACTCATAATGCCAACACTGTAACTGTAACAAACACAGGACGTGTGTGTGCACTGGAGGAATGAAGGATGATCATAATAGTTAAGTAAGGACCAAAATTATTTGGCTATTTGCTTTTTTTCAAGGTGGAGTGGGGGAAGCAGTTCAAAAAAAAGCCCCCCTGATAGAGCAGAGCAGCCATCAAAGTCAACATTTATGACAGTGATTGAAGATGCAACATGAAAAGAGGAGATGATGTGTCAGTGGTTTGCCAAGTGGCATGCAGATGCACACCAAGTATGGCCAAACTAAAGCAGCATGAGCCTATATGTGATTGGCGAGTTGGATGGGTAGAAGTTGATCAGCTGACTGATTAGGTGATGTGTAGGCTGACAGAGATGAACTCATGTTTAGCTCCAACTTCTGCATAGACCCCGTCACAAGAGGAATATTTGATATTAAATGTGCAGTGACTTTTTCAGATGTGCACATTGACTGATTTAATGCTAGAATGTAGTACTAAATAGTATTAAAAAATTTAAAATAAAACAATGTGAATGCTGGTACAATAGCAGCTCCTAATGTTAACCTTAAATAATGGAGCAAATGAATTACAGAGAAGGAAATTCTCACTTTATACAAAATACAATGTGATAATGCCACTTCAGGGTGCCTATTGTCAGTGCACGCGCACGCAGAAAAAACCCACTTAAGGTTGGTGGTTCTTAGGGGAGCTTGCTAGCTTACCCTCAGGCAGTCCCTAGAACAGTCAACGAGTGCTTGATCCTCAGCACTTGTTTGTATAAAACACAATCAGAATTCTTTTTATCCACTTTTCACATGTTTGTAAATGATGCTGATGTGTTTTTTGGGTGAAGCTGAATTGGCGGCAGGAAGTGGCAGCCCTGTGTTAGTGGAGCTTTGTGTACCTTGTGAAAAATCCCAGCAGCTATGTGAAAACTACAAGGACACTAAATGCACACAAATCTCAAGTCATTGAACTTTGCATTTTAAATGCATGTCCAGAAAACACAGCTGTATAAGATGTGAACTGTGACCAACAAGTCAAACTATACACTTCCCATATGTCTGTAAACTGAGTCCGTAAACCACATCAGTTTTAAGTTAGTTTTTACAGGAGAACACCACAAAAGAGCAGCTGCACAACTGTAACATTCAACATTCTGTTAGAGCACTCTCACTATCAACCAAAAGCACATTTTAAATTTAATGATGTACAAATACAATTCCAGCATTTGTAATAAACGAACTGTTAAAAAAGGTCATTCATATCTATGGGAGATTTTACACACAGTTACTAACATGACTGCAACCGTGCTCTTTTCCTAAACATTTTCTTGCCTAAACCTAACCAACCAATCCCAAAATTACTGCCTAAGATTTAAAAGCTGTAATCCCATGTGGAAAAGCCAGTCTCCTTCCTGAGAGTTTAAGAATCTTGTGTTTGATTGGAAGCAACATTATGCCTGTGAATTCAGTCACCACCACAATGCCCCCCATCTCTAAATGTAATAGAAAGGCACTAGAAAGCTCCCAGCAGAGTTTCCATCGCAATTTTTTAAAACATTATGTGTCACCACTTTAGGAAGTGAGATTGGATTGTGACAGACTTAGGAGCACATCCACACATGAGTGTGAAAAAGAGGAGTTTAGCCAGGGGATGGGGTTGCCTGGGGGCATTTGTATGAAAGCCAGAAAATGACAGGGTCTTTAAGGCTAGGTAAAAGTACATTAGGTACAGGGTAAAGGGAGAGGTCTCAGGAACAATGACAAACTCCACAAATAAAGCCAAATCATTCTCCATGGATAGATACAGCTAGACCTATGGGACAAAGTATCTTTTTTGGTAAATTGGGTGAAGTGACCCTTCAAGTGATTATATGACGCTCACTGACATGAAAAATGAACATTTCAGCATCAAGAAAAAGTGCTGACTGGTTAATTGGTCACTGAATGTTGAGCAGCTTCATAACAGACAGACAACAATTGCACTCTGTCCAGAACAAGTCCTGTTTCATATTAGTATAATTGATGGAATGTAAGTGATGGGTGGTCTGCTTTTCTTTTTTGGAAACAGAGAGAAAAAGGTTGCTTTGGGCTCAGTGCTCCAAACATTATTGCACTGTACAAATTTGCCACACCACAAAACTCATTTGTCCATGTTGTCTCAACTTGGCTGTATGCCTGAGCACATTTGAAAACCCCATTTGGAGATGTTTTTTGGGAATAAAATAGTACAATGCTTAAGAAAAAAAAATCCTATTTAGCGGGAGTTTGTCTTTGTGAGCGTGGCGTCATGCTAAAAACCCTATTTTCGCCAGGAACGGCCACCCTATCACAAACTCTGCAGGGGAGCCACATTAGAGGTAATGTCATCCACAGTTTAGCCCTCCACTCCTCATTCCTCCATCTCTCCCCTAATGAACTCCCACTGAATTACCACTTCAGCAGCGCCCTGCCTTTTTATGATTCTATTTGTTTATCTATCTCTGATTTCCTCCCTCGTCTTCCTCTGCCGCCCGGGCACACACCGGCTCTTTAATTTTATTGGCCACCGTTAGCGAGCTGCGAGTCGAGGCGTTTGGCTCGTCAGATAACCCCCCGCACACACTTCCCCTCAAACCCACCTCCACTCTGTTTGGCGAGATTAGCATTAGCAGATTAGGGTGTTCATCAGTCAGACGAGGTGCGGGGGTGGGGAGGGGACCCCCATCGTGACAGGCCACAGCAAAATCGCACAAAACTCTCTGGAAGGCATTGTGGCGTAATTGAATGCACAATAATTTCCCTCCATTAATACATCTCTCATATCACAGCTTATGCACAAAATGTCCATATTATCTGTTGCATTTCTCTGTTAATGTCTTCACTCCTTAACAGTACATTTAATAGCACGAGTGAAGGGAAGTGAGTGAGCAAGTGCAGAAAGAACATCTGAAAGGCGTTTCATTTTTCATTAATCTATTCTAAGTAGGTGTCAAAGAAAATGGAAAGAATGATCACAACTCCAGCTGTTCATGTGATGCCTGCCAAACTTTTTTGCAGATTCACTAACACTGACTGATAGCTGCCCAACAGGGGACACCTATTAATGCTGCTTCCTGTTTACTCTGAATTATCGTCTTTTTATGTTTTTAAGGCTGAATCAAGAGAATTTCACATCTTTTCTCTTCCCACAAATGTCTTTTTTTTTTTTAACAAGCTGTTTTACTGATGCATGAAGCCATGAACAGAAACATCTGCAGCAAATGTAAAACAGTAGTACAGACACCAGAGACAACCCAGAATGTACACGTCCAGAGTACGGACTTGTGTATTCTTCACATTAAAATCACTCTGTGATGTTGCAGTTTATATTTGCAGGGATTCACCCCTATAAAATAAAATTTTCTTTAATAGAGAAGACTCTTTTTACATTTAATATATTCTTTTTCAGCAGATCCTCTCTGAGGATTGCCCAAGCATGTATGACTGGCTTTGAAAACACAACCACAAACAGACTACATCGAAGGAAAGCCACCTGAAATGGTCTGGTGCATCGCAGGGATTTATGATATGCATATGTATTTTATCCAATACGTTTATTTTCTTTTGAATGTGTTCTCATTAAAAGCAACAAAGGCAGCCCTGTAACTATAATTATATATTTCATTCATTTCTTTTTTATTTTGAGATAAAAAATATGTTCTCCCAGCATATGCACACAGTTACACAGCAAGTTTCCACAGGCACATAAGCTCAACACTGAGATGCAAAAAGAATGCACCCAGAAATTTAAAAAAAAAAAACTGTCTCTGCATCTTTTAAAATGACTTAAAATTAATTTATTAAAACAGCTCCATTAGAATCACTTGATTTTGCAGCTGATTCCAGGTGGAAGGAAGGAGCTGCAAGTGTGAACATCACCAGAGAGGACACCGAGTAAGATGTGAGCACACCGAGGATGGCACTGACAATATGAATATGCTGGGTTTTGAGTCTTTGGATGGACATTATATTATATTATCTATCATATTATCTAATGTGTTGTAGCTGATAAATATGACATTGTGACTGTGATTTTGTGTTAATGCTTTCATCACTGAGCCCATTCTCACTAAAAGGACTTCAAATACTGTTGGCAGAGATAGTCACAAGGTGTACTCCAGCATCTCTGCCATGACACACGAGTTACAACCACACTGAGACCAGACACTCATGTATGGACACTTGGAAACATTAATATCAGGGTTAATGCACCAGATACCATTAACGGTAATTACAGGAAATACATTTATGAACATTTATATTTTAACCCAAACCAGGATCACTTCCTAAACATAAACTAGTAGTTTTGGTGCCAAACCAAACATAGAGCAAGTGGAAACAAAACGAAACACTTTCAATCTTATAATAACCATTCAAATTCTTATGTGGTTAGTATACATTAATTAATATTTAATTGTTAATTACAAATAATTAATCAATACAGTAACAGCTTACAGTTCATTATTTCCTTCAAAACATAATAAGAAAAAATAATCTTGCTCACCATTATCCTGGTAGGAATTTGCCACCATCAAAGATCCAATCGATTTTCTAGGAGACACGAGTAAAATATGGTCCGAAACTGGATTCGGCCTACAGAGCGTCTCATTGCTGGCTGTGATGTCGTGAAAAAGAAGGAAGAAAAAGAGTAGAAGGCAGAACTATTTTAATGAATCTACAGGCAAATGACTGTAATCATCCATCGTGTTATTTAACTCTATTTGAGAATACAATTTCTAAGATTTTAATATCAATATGAAAGCCACTAGATTTATGTATTACACTTTGTTCTTATAGCACCATGCTTTTCATCTAAATCGTTTAATCAGAAAAGAGAAGTTTTTCCATGAAACAGTTAAGATGCCTGAAATTACTCAAAAACTCTCATGAACTCAGATCTTTGTTTTCTGTATGTAATTTACTGTACAGTTTTTGTGCCATTATGTGTGCCATAACTGGATCATAACTTCACCTAATAAGTGAAGCATCCATGGATCTGAGTGTGCTCTTTTCTAATATCTGCACCATTGTTTTGGGGGTTTTGTATTGGTTTTTATTTATTTATTTACTTTTCATCTGCTCCATGGCCAACTTAGTTATCTACAGTCTCCATGCTTCAACGTGTTCATAAACACACAAACACCAGAGTAAACTGAAATCTCACAGTTGCCATTCATGCTTGATCCCAAAAATGTTGCCATGGTTTTGCAGCCTAGCGACCTGTGTGTGTGAATGATTTACACATACACGCTCACCTTTAATTCTTTCCTTTCAGCAGCCTGAAAACACTCAGGGATAAGTGCTTGACGTGCTGGTCGAACAATAGACATATTACCTCTGGCAGTGATTGCTGGTGGGAGTGTTGGTGTGTTTGTGTACATACGCTGTTAGCATGTGTGTCGACAGACAAATAAAAACAAAAAAAATAGGTGGGATGTACCACACGTTGAAAAGGAGATAACACGTGAACTTATAATACAAATCTCTGATTTTCTTCATTTTATGTCAGCTAGATGTCTGTTTAATGATTTATTTTTATTTGCTGTATCCCAACTTTAAAAGTGTTTTAAATATCAAGCTTCTGAAGATTTGATTTATTTTGTACTAATTAGTAATTTTAACAATTCTTCAAATGGTGTATGTACTGAAAAAGACAGTACCAATAATTTCACTACATTTCTTTTCAGAGGGTTTTTTTCTGATATTTTGTTTTTCTTCTCCCATCAATCTCATGCATGGTAACAACAAGCAAAGTTCTAATAAACACAATGAGCAAAAAGATTAAATTAACTACCAGCTGTGAAACAACAAGGAACACTGAGCTATTTTTTACAAATGATGCTGGAGACCAAAATAGGGCTAAAAAGGTCTGAATACAGGACTCAACTGCATTAAAACACATGCCATCACACAACGATTCTGCTTGTTTTCTGCTGCTACCCGAGGAGTGCACTCGGAGGAGGGAACTTCAACATGCAGTAGTTCTTTGTGTTAGCTGGCTGACAGAGAACATAAGGGGTATCATGCTGGTGGTTATCAACGTTTGTCGTCTTTGCTTCATTTTTTTTTTACACAAACATCAAATACTTTGATCAGAGACTTTATCAGAGAAACAAGTGATAGAGATATATGAAGAATATGAAAGTCAAAAAATCAGCATTGTTCCTGCACAGAAGTTTCTAATGTGACAGCTGTGAACGTGACATGTGAAGCTTTAAACTTCCACTTTAAACCCATAGCCTAATGCTTGATGTACTGTGTTAAATCCTCTTTGTGGCTATGGTGTAGCCCTGTAACTGATGCTGTAACTTATACCATAACCTAGCCTGACATGGGAGATACGGACATGTCTGCAAGCACGCCGCTACTCATTGGATAGTGAAATTGCAAAAACTGTGATGCAGATTTCAAAGTACAAGTGTTTACAGCTGCAGCAACGTTACCAAAGGTGAAACTTTTACTGAAGTTGCATCACACTTTTCACTGTCCACCTCTACCAGCAAACTCCAGCAGCCACTCACCAACTGGTCAGGGAATACACATTTTTCCCCAACCGTCGTTTGTTGCCAGAAAATCACTGACCAGTATCTCAGCCTGTGTAACAAGGGCTTTGTGATTGTGACTGTCAGCAACCATTTGTCAACCACTTAGACAATGCACATTTCCACTAGCAGCCAGTGGTTATAAGGAGGTGGCTGACACGTCTCTAGTCCTGTTTGACTGCTAATTTGTTTAGCCTGAGTTTACCATGATGATTCTGCCACAGACACTGACTTCAAACTCAACATACCTGAGCACCAATCCATTTACTTCTGACTATAACTTCAAATGTGACCAAATAAAAAATAAACAAAAAATAAAACAATATTCTGATATTATTAATATTAAACCCAAAGTGTTATGCACTAGAAGCAAAGTGAGGATGTGACTAGCTCCCTTATGTTTTCAATATGGCAGCCTAAAGATACCTCCTTTATGTTACATGGTGGGGAAAAAATTAAACGCCACTAAAAACAAAACAAACTGACCTGTAGATTGTGAACTTCGTTGTGTAAAATCTTACATACACACTCAGAAGCTGCATTTTATTGTAGCACATCTCAATTCTTACATGCAAACATAAGTTCAAGGTATGAGAAATATAGAGAAACAAAGAAAATGGCATATTTATAGATATGAATTGTCAGGAGAGCAAATGTCATCATAAGTTGCTACTGACCTAATTGGTACATACCTGCAGCTTTTGAGAAATTCATTAGCAACAAAACAGCACAAATCCCAGCCTCATAGAAAGCTGAGTCTTAACAGCACAACACAGAACAGTATGGCTGCATTAAGGGTGAGCCATTTCACAGTCAAGGCCACTGGTTTGTAACATCAATGGTAGGATGTGGAAACTAATCCCAACATGAGGTCCAGAGAGTCTATTCAGATAGCTGTGAACACATCTGTAAGCATAAACTGGTAAAAGTAAAGTGAAAAGGTCATAAAATAACTGCTTTTAAGATAAATTCACATGAGGTTTAGTGATGGAGGTGTGTGTAAATAATTCTCTCTCAGTGTGTTTCATGATTTCCTGAGTGAATTATCAGCATACATTTGTATGCCCGATTCTCTGTGTATCTGGGACTGTGTTGTTTGTGTGTGCAGCACATATGTGTGTGGCCTTGCTCAGGGAAGCGCACCGCCCCGCGGATGACACTCAGAATGCATTATAACCATTAATGAAAAAGTTAATGGGGCATTTTCTTACATATCAATTTACATTTGACTATCTGGGTGCACAAATGATGTCTGGGCGGTTGCGGCCAACGCCACCTCACCAAAACAGAGAGGTCTAATGTGTTTTTGTGGACATCAAATGTTGTGAATAATGACGCATCCACTGAATGCAAATCAGATGACACTTGATAGGCCACGATCAACAGTGCCTGCATGCAAAGTTTCATGCACAGACACAATGAAAGAGTAGGAAACAGGCAACGAGCTGCTATTGACAAAAAAACACTTTCCTAGTGTGTTACAGCTTTCACACATATATACTGTATATAAACGATGAACATGGCCACTTGACACTGTACCTTAGTTTTGTTTTGTTTTTACAGGTTTGCACTGCAAAGCAGCTAAACAATGTTTAATGGATCGGATTTAATTTTTTTAATTATTTTCCGATATCCGATACCATAATTTAGGTCAGGATTGGACCAATACCGAATATCAAATCGGCACATCCCTAGTTTCCACATAAAGATAATATGCTATGTTATAACTGAAGTACTTCTAAAACACTAAAATGTACAGCCCATACCACATACAGGACATAACTGTGGAAGCAAACGAAGCCAGAAAACAAAAAAGCAGCAACATTTGCAGGGTTAGTGACATTGAGCTTACTTACATAAATTGAGGTGCTCTCTGGTAGCTTATTACCTGGGTCACCAGTTCCTGGACCCTCGGTTTTTAGTTTTTTAAAAAAGTTAGTTTTCTTTTGAGAATGATTTTTGAGAATGATGTATGTTTGAGTTTTTGCTCTGTGAGAGTGTGATTCCTTTAGATGACGTATACTCGCCTCAAGGTATTTTTTATTGTAAGGTAAAGACCTTACAATCATTACAGAGTAAACCCAACAATCAAAACGACCCCCTATGAGCAAGCACTTGGCGACAGTGGAAAGGAAAAACTCCATTTTAACAGGAAGAAACCTCCAGCAGAACCAGGCTCAGGGAGGGACAGTCATCTGAGAGACATCAATAGATATCAATAATAAGTAATGAAAAAAATGCACAATAGGAAATTAACAGAGTAAAAAGAGGTGAATGAAAAGAAACACTCAGTGCATCATGGGAATCCCCCAGCAGGCTAGGCCTATAGCAGCATAACTAGGGGATGGTTCAGGGTCACCTGATCCAGCCCTAACTATTAGCTTTATCATAAAGGAAAGTTTTAAGCCTTATCTTAAAAGTAGAGAGGGTGTCTTTCTCCCGAATCCAAACTGGGAGCTGGTTCCACAGAAGAGGGGCCTGAAATGCTGAAGGCTCTGCCTCCCGTTCTACTCTTAAGTATCCTAGGAACCACAAGTAAGCCAGCAGTCTGAGAGCGAAGTGCTCTACTGGGGGAATGTGGTACTATGAGGTCTTTAACATAAGACGGGACTATGGAGCTAAATTGGGGCCATAAAGTTTGTTCCAAAAAAATTTTTGAAACTGAAATAAAGTTTTGCAACTAAAAAAAGATGTGAAACTTGAAAAATATATTTCAAATCTACTTTATAGATTTAAGTTTTTTATTTATTTTTTAAAAGTTTCAGATTTTTTTTCAAAGTTTCAGATTTTTTTTTCAGGGAGGGACACTCGCCACACACTGGAGGAGCCTCGGGATACGAGGATGTGGGGAATTTCGACCAGCCATGGTGCACACATCCTGGGCGCAGTGTGTGGCGAGTGTCCCTCCCTCCCCTGGGGCTCGGGGTCTGGGAGAGTTAGCGTGTCCAGTCAGCGTGCCCCATTTCCCGGTAAACGTGTGGTCATCAGAGCCCTGGAGCACACTTTTTTGTTTCTGTAAACTGCTCAGGTATCAACAGTGAATGTGTCTGTTGTTGTTTCTCTCTTTTCATTATTACCTGATCACTGCTAGCACCCGCAGATGAAGCCGAGGCCATGGCAACTAGCCTGCTGCTCAGTCTGGAGGTTGTTCTGCTTTACTTTGGGAGCATAGGAAATCTCCAACATGGATGTGAAATGCTTTGCAAAACTGTCAAGATCATATTTTTTCCTCTGAGATTTGAGTGACTCGTGTATTCACATAAGCTGCTTCTATCAATGATGTGTTAAAGACATTTCCAGTTCCCACAGTCCCTGAATGCAACAGCTGGGACCACGTTGTTCAGCCACTGTCAGTCATAATTCCACACCCCCATCATCTGAGACCACGCCCCCACGCCAAAATAAGGCCAAAAGTTTGCACTCGAAAAAAAAATCTGAAAGTTTGAAAAAAAAAAAGAAATCTGAAACTTTGAAAAAAAATAACCCTTAAATCTATAAAGTAGATTTGAAATATATTTTTCCAGTTTCACATCTTTTTTTTTTCAGTTGCAAAACTTTTTTTCAGTTTCAAAAAAATTTTTGAACGAACTTTATGGCCCCAATTTAGCTCCATAGCTATAGCTTTAGTTAGCAGACTCACTGTGTGACAAACTGCACAGAAACAGTTTGTGAGTTTATTGATATTTGTTGAGTTGTTAGAAATGTTGCATTGGAAATTAACTGCCACAACACATTACTCCATTTACACGCACTCCTCTCCTGTAGTGCAAGCTAGATGTTGAAGTACCACAACCACAACTTATGGAAATCTGCACCACAAATGCAGTTCCAGATCATTCCAACCCACTTTAACCCTGAGTATACTACTACACATGATGCATAAATTATATTGTTTAGCCTTTTTCGTCTCTTTGTACGTGATGTATGCAGTGATGGATACACCTATAGGATGGTCTTTTATGTGTTATTGTTCCCTACATTTAGATTCGGATCAGTTTGATGTTTGAAGGCACACAGTGATGTGACATGAAACATTCCCACAAAGGCATTACACCTAAATAAATGAGCTTATTTTGAAAATACTGTATAAGAACTAAAAGTACATATATTTGTGTAATGATGTAAGGAGTAAAAGTAAAATGTTGTCAGAAAAATAAATACTCAAAGTACCTTCAAATTTTAATTCTATATATATAGAAAGATCTCTGCTGATCTTTCTTGGTCAGATAGCATCACAGCTGTTATCAAGAAGGCTCAGCAGCGACTTCACTTCCTGAGGGTCCTCAGGAAGAACATCTTGGACTCAAACCTGCTGCTGACCTTCTACTGCTTATCCATCGAAAGCCTGCTGACG
>VOQJ01046558.1:0-10366 GCA_015052665.1 Apistogramma diplotaenia | reverse complement strand
CCCTTAGACCGATCGCTTGCACTTGCTGCAACCTGATCCAAAGTGGGCTGAATGATTGAGCTAAATTCAGAGTTTTAAAGCTAACTATCTAAAATGCAAAACATGTGAAATAGTGAATGTAAAATGTGAAATTGCACATAAACATATCTTAAACACAGATAGAACGGATGTTAAATCAATTTCCAGGTCTCTGACAAGTCTCCAAAAAATTGTTCGAGATATGAGCTGCTGTACTTACGAGCGAATTAAACGAATTAAACTCGTATCTCGAGGTATTGCTGTATGCTGACCTAGTTACAGTAAGTAGCCGTGAAACAAGCACATGTCACATGCTGCGCTGCGAAGGAGCAGCACTCGGGACTTAATCCAGCGGTTCACACCTGCTGCTCATTGCGGCATTTATTTTCTTGGATAAAGATTGCTTTGTCTTTATGCTCTATGCTCTTTAATTTGAGGCCCTATTTAATAACTGATTATGTTGTGTTTTAGACTGCTTATTTAAGGTGCAAAGCAGAGTGAAACAAGAAGTTAATCTCTGTTTGCTCTGTGTGATTTTCTATAACAAGCAGACAGATATTGAACACAGCGCTGTGTTCAAGCTATGTGTTTAAAGCTATTTAATAAATGATTAAGTCCTGTTTTACGACATTCAACATAGGCTATAAATCCGTCAAAGCTAAGATCGCATAATTAGCATAATTAGAATGTGTAACGAAAAAACCCACATTCACAGTTTCACTCACCAGGAAAAAGAAAAGAGCTAGTTTCCGTTCCTCTTTGGCACAGAGTGCAATGCGTAGGGCGCTGTGGTTACCGCTGGCTGTGACGAAGTGTAAACAAAGTATAAACCCGACAGCGGCGGCAGCTCTTGTCTGTCATGGCGAGTAGGTTTCGTTTTACAGAAACTGATAGCTGTATTTTACACTGCTGTATGTTATTTGGCCACAAGGGGACTCTGATGTCCACCGAATGTAATTCTTTGCTGCCTGTTAAGGCTCAGGAGACGTGTTGTGCAGCAGATGGCAAATCGCTGCAGACCTGGGTCCAAACAAAACGCATCTTGCACGAAAACCACGATACCGTGATAATAAGGACAATCTGCTGAAAGCTTAAAGTATGCCGAAGCAGTTAGAGTTCGAACTAGAGTGGGATTGAAGAGGATTTGAAACGTTCTCAATGCTTTCCAATGGGGCCAAAAATTAATTTAAAAATTCATATGTAAAAAGGTTTAATAGTTATAAAAGTTATAAATATGCAAAGTAATGGCCACAATGTCCAAAAGGAGCTGCACAGGTGGAGAGCTTAATGGCTTTGTAGCATGAAGGGTTATGAAGTTATAAGGTGCTTAAAAAGGGTTGGAAGAAGTAAATATAATAAGAATAAGAATAAGAATAAAGATTAGAAGAACTATACTGTGAATGCTCGAGAGCATTCACAGTAACAAGTGCAAAAGAGTCAAGGACAAGTTTCATGCTTGGGCCATATACTAATATATTTTTAAAAAAATTTTGTGGGCCGATTAAAAATGGACAGTGGGCCACAGTTGGCCCGCGGGCCATAGTTTGGACACAGCTCTAATCCACGTTGAAAGCCATGTCAAGTAAGTGTGATATGATAATTGGTTTGTTATAGCCTACTGCTCTATTTGATCTCAAATGTCTTACAAGCAAAAAGTAAAAACAAAGGATATTACTTTGGCATCCTCAGACATTTTAGCTGATTTGAACATTGTCCGTCTCACAAGCATGTCACACTCTAAACACTGAATCAGAAAAGATTAATCTTATGGTCATCTGCTCCTACGTTGTGTTAAATCTATGTCATTTAAACGCACTAACGTGTCCGTTCACTCAGGAGAGTCAAAGATAGGGATTTTTTATATCTTGATGCAATTATGGTAAAAATTTTATTGGGTGATCTTGGGTTTACTGCCCATATTTCGTACAAATTCAGTATGACATTCAGACTGGTAGCTTTGCTGCAAATTTATTAACAATCAAACATACTAAAAACAATATCCTATTCCCCCTCTGGGCAGAACCCCTGAGCAATATTTTTTGATGCTTGCAGCATTTATAAGTGTAAGTAAATGATTTCCCATTCTTCTTTTCACACACTAGCTAATTTGAAGTTTAACTTTATTGCTACAAGGTACCAGTAGCTGCATTATATCCAGTGCTTTGTTGGAGGTTGGTGAAGTCACTTCCTTTTTAGATACTAATTAGAGGCTGATATACACGGCTCTTACTCCCAGACTTCGCTGGGCTTGTCTTGCTATTGCACACACTATGGAATAAAGATAAAACCTGTGGTGTTATCTTGAATGATATAATATGGCACAGGCTTAATGGATATAAACAAAATTGTCTGCAAATATTCTTAATTCCCAGAAAAATGAAACCTGGTGAAACAGGAGAAACTAGAATAAATAATGCCACTGGATATAAAGTCTTAACTTTAAATTAAGGGGCATTTGGAGTGCAAAGAAAAAGCCAGGTCAGGTCCCTTTTTTACAAGTAGTCACAAGTCAGTGTTTTATCCCTTGACTCCTGCAAAAGCCTAAAATCTCTTTCAGAATATGAGAGACCCCAAAGGTCGATGGCAATCTTAAAGTGTGACCACAGCTTTTGGAAAAGACGTAATAACCTGAATCTAAAATTAGACATTGCCAAAGCACAGAACAAGATTGATGATTGTCCTCACCTTCATTATTTTGGACAGGTGAACACACAAGTGTATTACTAAGCCCATCCAAGAACACCAGCTGATAGCTCACACATAACATTTACATGTCATTATAGAATCGAGGTCGCTCATGCGGAACAGATGAAATCCCAGCAGCTGCATTGTGTCTTATATCATCTCTGTGTTAACAGAGTGTAAATGCACTGGGAACAAGAACGTGCAATTAAACATATAACGCCAGCTACCCTCTTAACAGCCTGCACGGCCTAACTGACAGTCATGCAGGAAGATGTGCTTGAAGACAGCGCTTTAAAAAAAGAGAAAAGAAAAAGAAAACCACACAATTTTATATGCTTATTTAATAGGACTGTAAAATGATAAAGGGCCTGTTACAGTTTTACCAACACCATGTTTTGCTTGACGCAGTATACTGCCCTGTAAAATCTTCCCAACATTTGCTTTGCCTATCCAGGAACCGTATGTGAACAAGGACCTGCGGCTGAATTGTGGGTACTTTTGCTATCATGCTTTATTGAGCCACGCACAATCTGGTGAAATGGGCCATGTAACAGTAAAATGTGGCATCATGAGCTGCTTAGTTTGAGGGCTTTTGTGGCAGCAAGATTCATTAAATCATTTCCTTGTATTATTAACCATATTTTGCAGGAAATGATACTGTGTACTGGACAGACATGGGACTGAACAGAATCTCCCGATCCAAACGTGATCAGACCTGGAGGGAAGATGTCATTACTACCGGCATCAGTCGTGTGGAAGGCATTGCTGTTGATTGGATCGCTGGTTAGTACTGTCACTACTCAAGCCCTGGAGTTATTTCCACAGGCTGTCAAGTTTGTATTGATTGTCAAAAAATTCACACTTAAGGTAGATGCCATTGTTGTGATCTGGATTGCCTAAAATCATTAGGTCTTGATGACTTAGTCCACACAAATGCATGTGAAGAATTCGATTTTCCAAATTGTGTTTTTCAACATCTGCTTTATTTAAACACGTGACTACTGCTTCTTTCTACACAGGCAACCTGTACTGGACAGACCATGGTTTCAATCTAATAGAAATCTCTCGTCTAAATGGTGCATACCGCTCAGTGGTCATATCAGAAGGACTTGATCAGCCTAGAGCCATTGCTGTACATCCACAGAAGGGGTAGGAAGTGATTGTATGCTTTCATGTTTTAGTCTTCCCTATACCACAGTACTGTTCCCTATAATCAGTGCCATCTCCATAGTTTTAAAAACATTTTCTGCAGGCACAAGATTTGCTTAGTAAAACTAGAAATAAAATGAACAAAAACCAGAGCAGATAATTGGCTTATTAAACCAATGCTGGCTTACCGCACATACCCTCAGTGGCTCAGTGACCACTTTATCCAGTCAGCCTATTATGTGGTACCAGTATCACAGAATCAGTTAACCATAACATCAAACATCGCAGAGAGGGAAAAAAAATGACTGTGACTTTGACTGCGACATGATTGTTGGTGCCAGGCAGGCTGGTTTGATTATGTCTTCAGCCTCAGATGTCCAAGGATGTTCACTTACTACAGCACACAAAAAACCCCCGAAAACTTTCCAGTAAGCAGCACTTCAGTGTTGTGTTGCTGAGAAAAACATTGCTGCATTTGCTGACTTCTGCTGAGGCGTGCAGATGGAAGGCTCAGAATTTTGCATTGAACCCAGCCTGCGTGGTGCCAGCATTACGGTCTGGTGTGAAGTCACTGTGTGGCTCACTTTTGTCACTAAAATGCACATCACTCATTATATTATTTACACAGGTTACCTTAAAATATTTATTTGTGTACTTGCATTTATTTGTGTCTACAATTTACTGTCTTTTTAGAGTAGAGCAGAGTAGAGTAGAATAACACTTGTGGCAGTTTGCTTTTCAGACAGTAGTTCAACATGATAATTACATATGTACATGTATACAATATATAAGTACAACATACAAAACATAATAATGGATCTAACTGTACCACACTGTTGCCATAAACCATGGCTACCTCCAGCGTGAATAGGCACCATGATATAAAGCAAAAAAAATGCCTCTAAAAAAGTATTTGATTCAAATAATATTTCGATTTTAAAGAATATATTTCATTTAAAAAAACTGCGTGGGCCAGCTAAATCATGCATATTATGATCACATTGTATTTGGGTGTTATTATGCCGGGCAGCTATCTCTTCTGGACTGAATGGGGGCAGAACCCTTGCATCGGTCGTTCCCGCCTGGATGGATCAGACCAGGTTACCTTGGTCAGCTCAGGCATCATGTGGCCCAATGGAATTTCCATAGACTATGAGGTACAGTTGCACACAGACAATATATCATGTGCAGTACCTGTCTCCTCCCTCATCTTACTCTCCCATAGCTAACATACAAAAAAAAACATACAAAAGAGGTTCCGTTTCTGTTATGCATTTTAAAATTACCTTCCAGGAAAATACATTATATTGGTGCGATGCACGCACGGATAAGATCGAGAGGATCAACCTTGAGAACGGTGAGAGCCGGGAGATTGTACTGTCAATGGCCAACGTAGACCTGTTCTCGGTGGCTGTGTTCGGGCCTTACATCTACTGGTCTGACAGGTAATTTGTTATTTTCTCAAATGCAAACACATGCATTTACCTGCAAAGCCTTTATAGCATCCTGACATTGCCCTTCCCCTCCTTTCAAAGGTTCCATGGGAAAATATTAGGCAGCAGTTCCCCTTGCAATCTAGAACACAGTTTTGAAAATGCTCCAGAGTTGAGACCTTTGTTGCTCAACCTACTGTAAAATCAGGCACATAATAAAAATGATAACATCTAGTTTTGGTAATTAAGTCTGAGCTTTATGTGTTTATGAGTTTTGTATAAGTATTTTCAAATGAAATTACAGCTGTTCACAGTATGTCTATCTAACTTGCTCATCCTTCACCCTGCCATGGTCTATAGCAAGAATATAATATGTATTCTCTGAAACTACTTGATATTTTGCCCCTGTCTCCCCTGTTTTCCAGGGCCCACTCAAATGGTTCAATCCGACGAGGCTTGAAAACTGATGCCAGTGAGGCTGTGACCATGAGGAGTGGTCTAGGGGTCAATTTGAAAGATGTGACAGTCTTCACCAGAGCCAGAGAAAAAGGTACCGTTTTCAACATTATTATCACACAGTTTCTCTTTCTATGTCTTATTATGCCTATTGACTTTTATGTAATCAACTTCCAAATTTGTGGCTGTTACAGTAGATTTGATTTTCATCTGACTTGCATAACAAGGCCAATTTAAACATGATTGCTCACAGCTCAAATGGAGGCAAATGACTAACTAAGCACGTGTTGTACTTTGAAGGCACCAACCCCTGTGCTAGAAGTAATGGAGGATGCCAGCAGTTGTGCTTTCACCTGGGCAGTGGTCGCCGGACCTGCTCCTGTGCACACGGCCGCTTAGCAGAGGATGGCTTTGCCTGTGAGCGTTATGAAGGTTATCTGCTCTATTCTGAAAGGACTATCTTGAAAAGCGTCCACCTTTCAGATGAAAATGACCTCAACTCACCTGTCCAGCCCTTTGAAAATCCCACTTTTTTCAAGAATGTCATAGCGCTGGCCTTTGACTATAGTCAAGAGACAGCTGGAGCCAACCGCATCTTTTTTAGTGATGTACATTTTGGAAATATCCAGATGATTAATGATGACTGGACAGGAAGATCTGTCATCGCAGAAAGTAAGTGCATTTCATATCCTTTTTGTTGCTGTCTAATAAATCCACTGTAGAAGTCCAAAACTGCAAACATGCACTTATGTCACTTTGTGGAGCTTCAGTGTGGTTTTGTGGTTTCTGTGTGGTTTGCCACAGTGTGCCAAAAGGATTAGCCAAGATTGCCACACCTTGTCTTCAGTTGGTGTGTTTTGGGTGTGTTTTTAGTCAGCTGTTTCACATGTCTGTTGTGAGCTGATCAAATCCACTGCTGTTGTTGTGCCAATACAAAAATAGTGCAATTAAGATGTTTTCTCCTTTATACAGGGAGCAGGGCTGTTTTGAGTCCAATATTGATGTAGCCCTGAAACCACCTCTATTGATGAATGTCAAGAGGGACCATTCTTCTTCTATCAGTGTATTTGCTTACACTTTTTACTCCTTTGAAAAGACCCATGATTTCCAAATCAGTATGGTTCAATACCTATGTTTGAAAGTTTTTTTACATACTAACTTTCACAGACTGAACATGGACCAATCCTTCTCTATTACTTAAAACAGCTCAGTCAGTCCTGTCTTGGTAAGATGGCTCGAATCAGATGAACAGCAACAATCGCTGTTCTGCACAGCTTGTATTCTCTGGCATTCAGTGACGTTTCCACAGGGAGCAGAGCTCAGCACCTTCCCACCTCATCCTCCTCGCGCTGAGAGACTGGCGGAGTGTTACTGATCCACTCTCACCCATCCCCCGACCCATCTTTAACACGCCTGCTGAGAGAGCTTTCTGCTTATTTATTTATCTTCTAGAAATGAACAAGTGTTATCAAGAACCATCTGTCAGGATTTTTAAGTGTCCTTCACACCTTAAAACTTGTGAAATGCATAATGAAATCGGATAATGAAAAGGAATTATTATTTTAAGTGCTGTTCAATATATATTTTTTTTTGTTTTACATCCGTAATATTGCATGACAATACCTATTTTTCTAAGAGTGGAAACAAACTGTTTTTTTTCAATGTAGCAACACTGCATACAATAGTACAGTGTTGTGACCCTCCTGATTCCCAATTAGTTTATTTGTATTTTGATTAAAAGCTGCACATCCACCTGCTCTGTATTTCTTTCGAAGGAATCAACACCTTTAGTTGCTATTGTATCTGCTCTTTCATTCTAAAAGTTTCTGCCCGAATCCTGTCATTGAGGAAAGGTGAAGATGTTAATCATCCATATTTCCCTAATTAAACTCTGTGTCCCCATTAATTAGTCCCTTGCCTGGCCAACAATTTGTTAGAAACTTCCACCTGCCAGACAGGTTTTTATTGCAAACTATTAATTAGTGGCTGGCTGACTCAGGTAAAGTCTTAAGTATTCTGGAGGATGGTTTATGGGTTTTTTATAAACTGGGGTGCAGTCAAATGAACTAATACTGGCCACATGCCTGCCATTTAGATAGTTAGAGATGTCACGCACAGTCAAAGGTGTGCGCAAAAATGCTCACTGTTAAATATCAAATTAGCCAGTTGTTTGTCAAATTAATTACTTTTAATGTACATTTATTTACTTTTTTAAAAGAATGAAGGCTGTACAGTCTCTCTTATTGCATGATAAATTAAAGTATTTTCAGACTAATGAGGTACACATAAACATACAGTAGATGCAGGTAATCTTTCGGTAGCTGTAGCAAAGCCATTTTTTCTGTCTTGTTGACAAATTGTTTCTGAGTTTGGTATTACTCATTTTGTAATAAGTGGGCTTTATCAGGGAGGGAACCAAGCTTGGTTTTCATCTCAGGGGAAATTGTACATTTTCTTAATCTGTTCATGTGGTCTATTCAAATCCTAGGAGTTTGATTCAGCTGAGTCTTCAGGACTCGCCTTACTCTCTGGAGGTACTTGGCGGTTGCAGCTTTCCTCGTGGCCTCTTCATGGTTCACATTTGCCCTTGGGATTCCAAGGTACTCATAGCTGTCCTCAATGTTGCCTTCTGGTAGTGCAAGTCCCTCAGTTCTGACTACTTTCCCTCTCTTTGTTACCACCCGACTACATTTCTCCAGTTCAAATGGCATTCCTCTAGATCCTAGTAGCAGATCGGTGAATCAATATCTTATTCACTCTTGGCATGCAGCTTGATGTCATTCATGCAGAGGAGGTGGCTCCATTCCATAGTTGCTATCTGTAGACAGTCCTCCTTACTTGACATTGTAAGACTAGGCTGACCAACCTGTGCAACACCTGGATTGATTACAAAAAAGCCCAATGCTGCACATATGGAATGCTTAGATCAGGGATACTCTATCCCAGTCCTCGAGGGCCGGTGTCCTGCAGCTTTTGGAAGCAGCCCTGCTGCAACACACCTGAATCAAATGGCTGAATCCACTCCTCAGTATGCAGTTACGTTCTCCACAGTCCTGCTAATGACTTAATTGTTTGACTCAGGTGTGTTTAAGCAGGGTTGCATCCAAAAGCTGCAGGACATCAGCTCTTGAGGACTGAGACTGAGTATCCCTGGCTTAGATCAACAAGACCCTGAGAGCCTTCATCTGGAACGCAATGGGAATGTGTAGAAAGACACTAGAGGCCAACTTCAAGCCAATTGCACAAGTCACCATCACGTGTGGGCTTTACCTAGGAGATGCTCTGTCCCCACTGATGTTCTGCATAGGCCTGAATCCCCTCAGCCATCTCATCAGCAGTGCTGGGAAGCTGCATGCCAGGAGTGAACAAGATATCAATTCACTGATCCATACTACTACGATCTATAGCAGGAATGTCATTCAGACTGGAGAAGTGTAGTCACATGGTAACATAGAGAGGGAGGGAAGTCAGAACTGAGGGGATTGCACTATCAGAAGGTAACATTGCAGACATGGAGGACGGCTGGAAGTGACTTGGAATCCCACAGACAAATGAGAACCATGAAGAGACCACTAGGAAAGCTGCAAACACCAAGTACCCACAGAGAGTAAGGCAAGTCCTAAAGAGTCAGCTGAATGGGAAGAACAAAATCTGGACAGTCAACACCTAAGCCCTACCAATTGTCAGCTACCCTGCTGGGATAATAACCTGTCTAAAGGAAGAGATGGAAGCCACTGATGTCAACACAGCCAAATCCAGCACCCTGAGAGTGAATGCCTAGAAGTATGACCTAGAAGTTCCGAGGTCAAAATGGGATATGCACTTGTGGGTGGTAGCAAATGACCAAGCTAAGATCCTGTGGTACTCCTAGCTGCAGACAGTCAAACTGGTAATGGCCAATTAACCAGACATGGTAGTGGTGGAAGAAGAAGAAAGCTGTAGTGATAGATATATCAATACCAAGCAATGGCAACATCAAGAAAAAAGGAACACAAAAAGCTTGATAAATACCAAGGGCTAAGAGGAGAGCTAGAGAGGCTGTTGAAGACAAAGTTTATACATCTGCTCCAGGTGCTCCTTCACCTCGTGGAACTTCTCTATTTTGTCATGCTTTGTCTTCTTGACGCTGCAGACATCAACATCAAGTGAATTTATCACAGCTGCAGTTTTCTGCTTCTAGTCAACAATCACCATGTCTAGTTATTTGGCCCACACCTACTTCTCTTTGTTGGACAGTCTGTTTTGTGATTTAAGCTGGCCTTTTCTAGCCACTGGTTGGATTTATTAATGTCAGTCACATGTTCTATCTGCCAGTGGTACATCCCATACAGGGTTTGGTTATCCATGATAGTGCCTCTTCCTGTTTCATCGTCTTTCTTCAGCTGCTTGACACGTTCTTTGAGCCACTCATTATTGGTGTATTCACAGAGATTCCATGTTTCATCCTGGATTGTGGCACTGACACTCACTTATGTTTGTCTTCCCTCTTTCCATTGTTCATTGAGCCTCAGTGTGCTGGACTTTGGGTGGAATTATAAGGGGTTTCATGTCTTGACATCAGTGGCATCTAACTCCTTCTGTGGCCTGTTTATTAATCCAGCTAATGACCGTTAGCAAGTGTATAT
>VOQJ01046554.1:0-14660 GCA_015052665.1 Apistogramma diplotaenia | reverse complement strand
CTTTTGTGGGACCAGTTAATGAAATCCAGCTTCCTCCTACAACAGGTCCAACCACAGTTCCAAACAATGCAAGAACAATATAGAGAAAAAGAAACCAGCTGGTATTCTGTCTGAAATGTAGAGCCCAGTGTAATCACTGACTATCAAACCCACCAAGCCATCTGGTACAGAACAGAAACAAGTGGGAACATTTCTTCAGATGACCTCAAACTAACAGCTGAATGACAAAGATGTGGGAAGCTGTGGTTGATGCAGAGATAATCTGAATAAAGTCTGAATTACAAAGTTGTTTTTAAAGTAAAAATGATCTTGAATATATTTCTAGTTTGCTTAACAACATGTGATAAATAAATTATAATGTTTTCATAAAGAAAAATTGATACCAAACATAAAAATGAAGTTATGGAGTTTGTGGCCTTTTGTAACAGAAGAAGTTCCTCTGCAGCTGGCAGTCTCTTGTGCTGAAGGATGCAGTGCCGCTCTTCTCAAAGACGCCACAGGAGCCGTCAGTCGGGCAGCTTGGAAGATTTTCATATTGCATCTGTTCTCCACCCACCCACAGCCACTCGCCAGCCAGGAAACGCATGCCTGTCCACACCTGCCAACATCAAGCAGTTAAATACATACAAACAAAAGTGTGAGTTTGTCACCAACATGAATAGTCCCCAGTCAAAGTCCCCAACCTCATCAGTGGTAGCTCCTTTTGCACTCTGGAGTGCAGTGTCATGGTCATCTGGAGTGATCAGGGTGGCCAAGTCAAAGCGGTGATTCCAGTATGAAGAGGCTGTGTCCACTCCACCCAGAGACCTGCAGTAGTCTAAGGCCTCCTCCCATGTCTTATTCTCTTTCACCAGAATCAGTCCATCATAGCACGTGAACGAGTGAGTGTGACTACACTCTTCAGTCTGCCACTTTTGTCCGGGTGTGTGTACACAGTTCTTGGTATTGTCTGGTTTTGGTTCTGTAAGCAATCAGAGATGCAGAGCACAGATAAAGACACGCGGATGGATTCATTTAAGGCTGCAATTATGTTCCTGCAACTGAATCATTGATACTTGAAAACTTAATGAAGCCACATGCAACTTACCATTATTGTCCCATTTGGTGTATTCAGCTAATTCATCTCCTCCGGACCATTTCCATGGACTTGATGAATCCTCTCGATATAATCCAATCCAGTTATCTCCATTGATTTTTGCATTATCTTGATCATCTTTGATTGTAACCAAGTCGATGTGATGCCTCCTGCAGAAGGCCTGTGCATCATTCCAATCTGTGCTGTCAGAGCCAGTGTACTGTATAAACTGCATCAGTTGTCCACACATAGGAGTAAGGAACAGCAGCAGGAGGATGAGAATGCAGATGTTCCTCATGGTGTTTTAGACAGAAGTATCCTGGAACAATAAAGAACACACACATATCCAGGAATGAGACTGAGGAAGTCTGCTGTGCTGTTTCACCAGTAATTGATGCACAAACTAGTGTTTTATGAATATGACATTATAGAAATAAATGTTACTGAACAGCTGATGATCTCTCATAAGAGATGATCAAACAGTTGATTGAAACCGAAGGCAGCTCATGAGTGAAAAACATACATAAATTCACAAACATGTTTTGTAAATACAAGTACACTTACAATAACTTAAAGGTGCCATATTATGAAAAAACATTTTTTATAGAGTATGGGTTCCTTTTAAAAAAATCTCTTCTATGTAGATAATAAGTTACCAATAAGCATGAAACTGATTCAATATGCTGCTCACTTCTTCTGGCTGAGTGTAAAAGTGAGAGTCAGAGCATACTGCTAACGTGGGTGCTAAACACACTGTTCTGGTCAGACAGCAGATTTTATTTATTGCCAAATTAAAATCACTATCATATTAACTGTGGGCCATTTTTAATGTTTTCAGCTGTAAGCTGCCGTCACAGAGTTCATTCTGATGAGGAACTGAAGCTGCTTTTAATTTTCATTTGTAAATCATAAAACCTACTAGTTTGCTGTTCCTCAAATCACCAGAGTCATCCTCTCTTGTTAATGACAACTTTATCACCATGAAACACAGGTTCAAACTCAGTGAAATAAACACCTTTTCTCTCTTTCCTTTACAGTTGGCTAACCTGCTCATTTACCTGTAACTTTTGGCTTGAGTACATATTTCATCTTATTTTAGCTGAACTTGTTTTTGTTTGTTGTTTTCTCAAAGTGATGGTGACTGAAATCCTGCACTCATGTTATTTCATGAAATTTAGACAATCATCTCTCAAAAGAAGTGCAAAAACATTTCTATATTTTAAAAAAAGTATTCAATGAATTATTTCCTTCATGTATTTCATTGATGCTGGCCTCGAACAATGTTGTATACCATAAAAACCCTCAATAACTTAAAAGATTGCTCGAAAATGACAGAATTGTATTCTCATTTGAATGAATGAGCTCAACAAATTCTTTAGTCCATCATTATTTAGATTATGATTATTATTTTTTAGATTATTTTAATATTTTTTAGATTATTTTTTAGATTATTTTAATATTTCAGCAGAGTTTAACAGCCAACAATTTATGAATCACTTTTAAACAGCAACGTTGATAAAATCTTAATAAGTACAGTGATTCTGTGATGCCATTCTTGCACTGCCTTGTGCTATGCTTCTCATCAAACCAGTTCATACAGCAGCACTCACCTGGATGCCTGATGAAGATCCTTATCTGTCAGTTCTGTGAAATACAGAGTCTGTAAAAACTGCACAGTTTTTGAAGGTTCTGAAATAACAACATTATGTCTGTCTATGTAAATGTCAGCCCCGCCCCACCAATGAAATTCAAATCTTAGTCAAACAGAAGCAGGACACAAAGAGGCAAAATTCAAAAGCTGACATCATATGTTGGAGTTTGGCACTTGTGGAGAGATGAGATGCTGTGAGTTTGTTACATTTTCCAGTTAAATCTCTATATGCATTTAAACAAACAGCTGATACATTTCAAAAACAAGTAGATGATGACACGAGACAGCAGCATACAGAGTGAAGGAACTGAAATTTTCCATCAGCTAATATTTTTACCAGTGCTGAATGTAGAGAAAATAAATGAACAAATAAAAAGCAAATGAACAGCTCAGCACTGCAGGACAGATAGAGTCTGCACCATCATGTCTGTGAGGGGTCCAGCCAGAGGACCTCATCCACATCACATGCAAAGTTCTCCCTTTGCCTCTTGGCCTCGTTTCTTCCACCTGGGCTCCTGCACACACACCTTCCTTCTCTCCATCATTTCAGCCACGAGTCCCTACATTTAAATTCCCTACTCTCACCTCCACATTTCAGCTTTTCCATCTATCTCACTGCCTCCAAAGAGGGAAGACTCTTTCCTCCTCCACAGTCAACAGCAGCATAGTTTCCGCTGGCACCATGGTGGTCAGTGGCACAGGTGAACCCAAAAATCATCCAGTGCTGTATGAAAATCAAAACATGATAATCTGTGTGTTTGATTTGGCAAGAAACTTTATGCTGGATGGGATGACCTCACTGATACAATCCTTCCCAATTTATCAAGGCTTGGTACAGGTACCAGGAGTGCACCAATAGCAGCTTCTGTTTGTGGCCTTTCTCCTTGTAGCTACACTTTGATTTGGTTTTCACTGAGCTGAAAAGCCTGAATATTAATGTCAGCATCTGTTTTTAATTCTCTAGCTAGCACTGCTACTTCATTTAGAGCCTAATGTCTAATGTGTCTGATGTGCATGTTTTTGACATTTCATGTTGTAATGATGCAGGTTCAGTAAAGCACAGAACACATGTAGACCTGTAGAATAGACCTGTGCATACAGTAGTGATGATCATATTGTCATGAATGTTAAACTTTTGAATTCTGTTTCCACATTTTCGGATTGCTCCAATTTTTATGAAAGTACATTTTTTCCACCTCTGACGTTTTTTTTTTCCTAACCCTAACCCTTCCCAAAGTGTGGTAAGGGCAGGTGTGGTTCAGGATCACTGGTAGATGTGTGCGAAATGTCACTAGCTGAGAGTCACTTAGTCTTGATCTCAAGCAGTTCTTGTTTCAGTTCAGCAAATATGTGCAGCCAGACCAGCTTAACATCTTCTTTGCAAATGTTTACATCTCTGGAAACTTGATCTTATGCAACTGCAGGTGAGGTGGCGTGTCATCAGGGTCAAAGAGCAACATGCCCTTTACAAGAGCAGCAAAATCCCGAAAACGGTCATTAAACTCACCAGCAAGGGATAGATGACTGCTGCAGACTGCTTCAGCTATGCCGGGGTGGCCAACCAGGCAGAGTCCAAGAGCCACATTTTTTACGGTGTTACTGCAAAGAGCCACATCACACATGGGCACACATGAACAAAACGGCGACAGGGAGTCGAACCTGTGCCGCCCGCACCGCAACACGGCAATATGATTGTGGCTGCTGGCTTTACCACTAAGCCACCGAAGCACCCATCGCTGTTATTTTAAGAGTGAACTTGACAGAAAACATTTACTCAGATGATCTTACTCCTTCTGGGAAACTTTGAGGTATTTTTATTCAGCGCACCCAAGTCCTATGATGGAGCCGTTTGTCAGTCTACTCCTTTTTGTAGTTCTATGGCAGTTGGCAAACATCTGTTACACAATGCTGCCTCCATGAGATAAAAGGATGTAATGCATGTGGAATCATTTTAACACACAACATATCTTTAGACACAACCATATAAAATCTGAGCTTGTGCCGTGATTGGCTGACTTTGGATATGCCTGTTGCAGTGGCAATTTTGTAGTGAAGTGACATTTTTAACGTTGGTTTTCCTTTTTTTATTGGAAGGTGGATTGGATTTTGAAAACCAAAGAAGTTCATTAGTAAAAAACTATTTAATTCTATAAAACATGTCATACCTCTGGATGGAAATACATTTTGGAGACATTTTAAAGTCATGTTCATAATCATATAATTGGGCTAAAATATTACTCATTTATTTGATAACCAAAACTAAAGGCGAACCTTTTTCTTTTATTGAAGTTTCTCAGTATCCCAACATGACAATGACCTCAAGGAGAGCCCGCTTGCTTTCTTCATCTGGAATATCATCAGTTCAAGCCTCAAATGTCTTGTCTTTGCCAACAAAGTACATGAAAAAGTTTGGGGGAAGACAACCTGACCCTGGACCTCCAGTGACAATGGACACTGTGATAATTCTTCGAACACAGACATTTTCATTTTTATCTGCAGCTAAAAAGCAATTTTGCAGATTGAAAAATCTGGGGGAAAAATATCTAGCTTTACTATAAAATGTGAGGTATTTGGCGAAATTCTTCTTGTCTTTATGGCTTCCATCAACAGGGTGAGAAATTCCCGAGTAGGCCCACCTGTGTATAAAGCCTTTTCCACCAGCCCAACATCATGGGGGGATTTCACCATCATTGAATAGTTGGGGCTATTTGTAGAAAGTCTGAAGCCTCTGAAGGCACCAGTTAATGTTGATTCTTCTACAGTAAGTTTTGTTATTCTTCAGTGGCAGATTTGAAATGGCATCTGCAGCTGTCAGTCCATCAGGTTCATCTCTGTAGAATCAGTCAATGAAAAACAAGAAAATAATTAAAAACATCATGACTAACTTGTAGAAGTGAGTTGAAGTATAATCTACTGAGGTCCTTTTGTGGTCCTGTAGCATTCTGAGCCGGGAACACAAACACACACAGCGCAATATAACAAAAAATGCATATGTAATAACACACATATAACTTCAAAATTCAGCATTATTATATAAAAGTTAGTCAATAACCAACGGCTCCTTCTTTTTTCCACTATAAACATGCCCTTTTGAGTCAACTACACAGTGTCACCAATAGATGACGATGTCTTCACAAAACTCTGCAATATAGTTTTAAATTGTTTTGACATGTTTTATGCTTAAAGATTTCCTCGTGTCTGCGTGGGTTTCCTCCCACAGTCCAAAGACATGCACTTGCTGGGGTTAGGTTAATTGGTCACTCTAAATTGCCCATAGGTGTGAATGGTTGTCTGTGTCTCTCTGTGTTGGCCCTGTGACAGGCTGGCAACCTGTACAGGGTGTACCCTGCCTCTTACCCTATGTCAGCTGGGATAGGCTCCAGCCCCCCCGCGACCCCAAATGGGATTAGCGGTAAAGAATGGATGCATGGATGGATTGTTGTTTGGAAACATCAGCAGTGCAGTCAAATAATAATTTTATGCTTTCATGTTCAATAGTCAGCAATAGTCATTAAGTTTAAACAGCTTGCTCGATTGCACATCCTCTACTTTACTAGCTGCAAGCAAATATCAATATCAGTGTTTTATAAAAATGTTCAACATTATGATTCTGTTACAGTTATAGAACCCCTGAGCAAATATAATATACACAGCAGTCTGTAAATGAATGTGTTTCCATTATCACTGCTCCTCCTGGCTAATACACAAGACATTACCACCAGTTTTCCTAAAAGTTCCTTAGTGGTGTTACCCATCGTGATTGCATTGCCTACCTCATTGGTTCCCAAAGTCAAGAGTGCTGTGGCACACTTAAAAACCAGAAAATACCATGGAGTGTGTGGTAGTATGATAACCATTATTTATAATAATTATGCTTATGTGTCTATTACTCATTCAAATGAATTTGAAGTGGCTGTATCTGTATCACTGTATCAGAGTTAAGTGACACAGTGGGTGGTACACTGTAATAACTTCATCATCCTCTTCATCTTCTGAATCACATTCGTCTCTTGGTACTTATGTAATACTTATGTTATGATCACAGTTACAATTGGATGTACAATCCTGTTCAAAAATCAAATGTGTTGATCATATGTGTTTCCAGAAATATGTTTCCAGAAATAAGTGCATCAAAATCTGAGTATTTACAAACATTTGCAAATCAGTTGTTATAGTGTTCAGGTGTTGTTCAACATCAGATTTCATGGAAACCCGGATTTCACTACAATCCTGATATTTTTCATCAATTTTGATGTGATCAGATGACTAAACTGGAAAGGAATACATATGAGGGCCCGGCCTTAATTATGCACTTCTGTAAAACTTTCCATAATGTACTGTGAGTTCAGTATGTAACAACAGCTAGATGGCACAATACCACTTTTTATTTTTTTTTTTTATCTCCGATACCAATATTACATTTGAGTACCTTCAGATTCTGATACAAATTCGATCTTTTATATATTTTTAAAAAGTTCAATTAAAAATTTAAATTTTTTTTTATTAAAATGTTTTAAAATGCCTCAATCGCGTATTCTTTCAATTATTCCATTATTCCAGGCCTCAGTGAAGGTCAGATACATCCTTGGTTCAGATGCCATTGTATCAGCTCATGTTGTATTTCAGGTCACTTTATGACAGCATGCTTCCTGAAATTAAACTCCTCAGACCCACCTGTGTTCTTGTAATATGAATTAGTGTGGGTTTAAGCTTTAGCTAAGTGGGGAATTGCTCAAAGAGTGTTTTCATAGCTGAGGCTTAATTGGGGAGATGATCCATCACTGTGACATCTACCAGAGCTGTTATAAACCATCTTGCTACTCTGGTGGCATGTGTTTCTTTGGCCCATGTAGGGAAGAAATTTGAAACAAGCCCAGAGGTTATTGGTCTGCATCAGGTTTCAGAGGATGACACTTTATGCAAATTTGGAGGGGTCAAAAGCAAGTGCGCAGAGTTAGGATTTGCAGGTCATAAAATTATGTTCCTGCTCTTTGTTTCTCTCACTCTTAATTCCTGCTTCTCTCTTCATGTGATCTTCTTTTTTCAAATCAAAACCAAAAGGGGATAACTGAATCTGAGAAGGTGGTTCCCAGAAACCTGAAGGTCTCCACAGTCATCACAGGGTTGTTGGTTATAGTGAGGCAATCATTGATGAGGGGTTTCTCTTGAGGTCCACTGTCATCTCCAGAGTCTTAAACGTGTTTAGTTCCAGATTCTTCTGACTGCACCAAAGCACCATCCATTCAACCTCCCTCCAAAATGCAGACTCATCACCATCTTGCATGAGTCATGACTGTTGTGTCATCCGCAAACTTGAGGAGTTTAAAAGTTCTGTCTGTTGATGTGCAGTTGTTTGGTACAGAGGGAGAAGAGCAGCGGGGACAGAATGCATCCTTGTGTAGCTTCAGTGCTGATTGGGTGTCTGTAGCTCAGGAGGTGGAGCAGGTCACCTACCAATCGGAAGGTTGGCGGTTTGATTCCTGGCTGCTCCAGGCTACATGCCAAAGTATCTTATACTGAACCCCAAGTTCCTCTCCAACACAAGTGTTGGAGTGTGAATGTTAGATAATAAAGCACTTAGCTTAGTTACACATGGAAGTGCTTGTATGAATGTGGTGTAAATGTGTTGTTTAAGCGCTTTGAGTGCTCAGAAGGAGTAGAAAAGCACTATATAAGAACTAGTCCATTTACCATTGACAGAATATTTGAAGTGATTTCTGAAGCTGGCTGGCTGGCTATGTTATGGATTCCTGGGGAGATTTTGAGGGCATGTGCAGATCTGTATGAACTCAGACTCAGTGTCTGGAGCTGGACACACAGCCCCACAGCATGATGGAACTGCCACAAAATTTTACTGTGAGTAGCAAGTGTTTGTCTTTTTAAATGCTGTGTCAGTTTTTCCACCCTGCATACCGCCCCTTGTTATGTACAAATAAGTCGATTTTAGTTTCATCAGTCCACAGCAGCTTATTCTAAAATGAATGGTTTGTCCAGATGTGCTTTAGCAGACCTCAGTGACTCTGTTTGTGGTGTGTGCACAGAAATGGCTTCTTCTGCATTACTCTGCCATACAGCCTCTCCTTGTGCAAAGTGCTGAATAGTTGAACGATGCACAGTGACACCATCTGCAGCAGCATGATGTTGTAGGTCTTTGAAGCTGCTCTGTAGACTGATTATGACTGTTCTCACCATTCTTCTCCTCGGCCTAGCTTAGATGTTTCTTGGCTTGCCACTGAAGACTGGGAACACCCCACAAGAGCTGCAGCTTTGAAGATGCTCTGACCCACTCGCCTAGCCATCACAATTTTGCCCTCATCAAACTTGCTTAAATCCTTTAGGTTGCCCTTTTTCCTGCTCCTAATGCATCAACTACATACCTAATGAAGAGTGGTCCACAGAAAGTGGAAGGAACAGAAAACTGCTCATTTCCTAGTCTATGTTAATCTGAATAAATACTGTAAATCTGAATAACCAAATGCCAGCCTCAACAACAGTTGCAGGTTAGTAATGTGAACAAATAGAGTCAACACTGTTTCAGTTGTCTCGATAGCACCCTCTGCTGTCGAGAGGGGAAAATGGCTAATTCCATCATGTGACTTTTGGCACAACCGAAATGTTGTGTACTCACAAGCTGAGTCGTACTCGACGAGATGGTGTTTTATGTTCAAAGACAGTTAGTAAAATATTATTTGCGTGTGAGATGTTTGAGGACAGTGTCACCTATGACCCCACCCTAGTCCCACGACTGAGCCATTTGTCAGTCTTTTTGTAGTTCTATGGCAGTTGGCAGACATCTGTTACACAATGCTGCCTCCATGAGATAAAAGGAAGTACTGCATGTGGAATCATTTAAACACATGACATGTTTAGACAAAAGCATTTAAAATCCGAGCTTGGGCCATGATTGGCTGACTTGGACATCCCTGACATAATGGCTGGTTCAAAGTGAAGTGACATTTATAATGTTGGTTTTCCTTTTTTATTGGGAGGTGGAATGGATCTTGAAAAGCAAAGAACTTCATTAGTAAACAAAAGTAACTATTTAATGCTATTAAATTGGCACAGAATATTGAGAATGTTATACCTCTGGATGGAAAGATGTTTTTGGTAGCTCAAGAACCACTGAACGTAATCAGAGATGTTTAATTCTATATATTTACTTATAATCTGTCATTTCACATTAAACAGTCTATGAATATTATTAAAGGTTGGACTCGGGCGCCAGGGTGGCTCAGGGCGTGAGCAGGCGACCATATATGCCGCGTTGCGGTGCGGGCGGCGCAGGTTTGATTCCCGACCTGTCGCCCTTTCCCGCGTGTCTTCCCTGTCTCTCTCCTCCCACTTTCCTGTCTCTCTCCAACTATTAATAAAGCCATGAAAGGCCAAAAAGTATATATAAAGAAAAAGGTTGGACTGTTCATTTATTTCCAAAATGGAAATCATGACTACATAATTTGAGACATTTTAAAGTCATGTTCATAACCATATAATTGGGCTAAAAATGACTCATCTACTGGATAACCAAAACTAAAAATGAACCTTTTTCTTTTATTGAAGTTTCTCAGTATCCCAACGTTTCAAATGACCTCAAGGAGAGCCTGCTTTATTTCTTCATCTGGTATATCATCAGCCTGAAATGTCTTTGCTAATAAGGTACATGACGAAGTTTGGGGGGAAGACAACCTGACCCTGGACCTCCAATAATGGACACTGTGATAATTCTTCCAACACAGATATATTCATTTTCAACTGCACCTAAAAAATAAATATATATATATATTTTAACAAACCAATTTTGGTTATGGAAAACTTCAAAATGGAAAGACAGCATTATATAAAAATCAGTCAATAACCAATGGCTCCTTCTACTTTCCACTATAAACACGCCCCTTTAAGTCAACTGCAGAGTGCTACCAAGAGATGGCGCTTTCTTCTCAAAAATGCTGAAATAGAGTTTCAAATAGTTTTGACAGGTTTTATGCTTAAATATTTCTTCCTGCTAAAATATGAAATCGTAATCAAAGTTAAGTTTTGTAAATGTAAAACAGATGGATAAATCTTTACAGTCAGTTTGACCATTCAGACATTTTTCAAGTTTTTCATGCTACAGATCCAAAACTGTAGTAATATCTGATACTGTGTTTTATCTAAGTTGTATCTATTGTTTTCTGGGATGTCCTACACCCCCATCCATCACATTCACTTTAAATTTCAAACTTACTTGTTATTTTAAAACATTAGCAGTGCAATCAAATGATGATTTTATGCCTTCAAGTTCATTAGTCAGCAATAATCGTCAAGTGCAAGCAGCCTGTTCGGTGTGCACATGCTCCTCAAGCAAATATCAATATCAGTGTTTTATAAAAAGGTTCAACATTATGATTCTGTTTCAGTTATAGAACCCCTGAGAAAATCTAAAATCTATGTATTTACGGGGTACCAGGCTTCCATCAATGGGGCCCTGTTGGAAAAAATGCCCAGTGTTAGTATGATAACCATTCTTTATAATGATTATGCTTATGTATATATTACTCATTGAAATGATTGTATCAAAGATAAACAAGTGATGCCTATGTGAAGAGGAATTTTTTTAAGCCATTTGAAGTGTAGTATCACTGTGTCCGTGGGTGGTACCCTTCACCATCCTCTTCATCTTCATCTTTGAATCACATTCATCTCTTGGACAAAACAGAATATTTTGTGATCACAGTTACAACTGGATGTACAATCCTGTTCAGCATATCGGCTAAAAATCAATCTTTGGTTAAAAGCAAAAACACGAATCACAAAAAGAAAGAAATTTGACAACAGAGACCATGAAAAAGAAAAGTAAAAAGTAAAATTATGTCCATTGTATTTAATAATCACTTTCTTACTCGAGAGCTGTCAGGGTACAGCAGGATGTATTTTCCATTTTCCACATCTTTGCTGAAATCTTTCAGTGTTTTAATAGCAGCACCCAAAGGTTTCTCAGATGAACAACTTAATTCAACATTTAACATTTAATGTTTTCCCTCTGTGGTCTAAAATGCGATACCGCTGGATTGGCAGACTCCTCAGCCTCTCCGGTAAGGTCTATGCCAGGGTGCTGGACCAGTGAACAGGTCTTCTGCCTCCCTCCTGTGTTCATTTTTTTCCTTTCTTTTGAAGGTCTTCAGAAAAAAATATTCACAGTTACCCTGGTCATGAAGCTGGAACATGTATGAAACTGAAATACCATTTCTGCAATCAGCTACAGGTTGAGATACATGTCAGCTGGCAGACTTTCCCGTCAAAATCAAGCCATTACTGCAAAAACCAGTTACTAGTGTGTTAGCTGGCAGATCACACACAGCAAGTAATAAATATGTTGACAAAGATCATCTTCTTGGAGAAGTTGAGACAGGTCATTCAGACCAAGCAGTTGGTTGGTTTTCTTACTACCTTTCTGATCGTAAACAGTGTGTGCAGTTCAAAGGTTCTTCTTTTAGTTTTTTAGATGTCATTAACAGAGTTCTGCAGGGTTCTATTTTAGGACCTACAGTACACTGTTCACCATTTTTCAGTGGTGTGGGACAACATGTTACACACTTTTACGCTGACGACACAATTATTTACTGCTCTGCTTGTACCACTGACAAGGTTTTTGAAAACTTGCAGTCAGTTTTCAATATTTTTCAGTCACAGCTTTTTCAGCTCAGGTTGGTTTTAAACTCAGAGAAAACCAAGGTCATGTTGTTTTCAAACAGAAAAAGGGTGCCAGCAGTTCTTCCTTCTTTTGTATAATTTCAGGGTACTATTATTGAAACCATGACCTCATATAAATGCTTGGGTATTGTCATTGCTAACAATCTGCTTCAAATCACATTTCAACCACCTCTTAATGAAACTGAGGCTGAAACCGGGTTTCTTGTTCAGAAACAGATCTTGTCTCCCTTTTGCTGCAAGGAAAAAGCTTTCTTACCCCACCTGGACTATGCTGATGTCATTTATATGAATGCTCCTGCTCATTCTCTCCACCTGCTGGACTCTGTTTATCATGGTTCATAACTGGTTGTAAACCCCTAACACACCACTGTACCTCATATTCACTGGTCAACTGGTCCTCGTTGACCTTACGCAGTACGGTTCATTGGTTTCAGTTCATTTATAAATCTGTTTCTGGCTTATTCCCTCCCTAACCTGTGTTCCCAGAATTTTATTACCTTTGTTGTTCCACCAGTACGTACAGAGCTTGGAAAAAAAGGTGTTCTCCTTTTCTGCTTCATCTTCATGGAACACACTACAGACTTGCAGCTCTCCCAAATGATTTCACCCACTGACTTCAATATACATATAAACAGTTTTGTTGCATTATCTTTCGGACATTGTTCAGGTTTTCATATGTCTGTATAAATATTTGGTATTTTACTTGTTAGTTAATGTATTATTTTATTGATGTGAATTTTGTTGTGTTTTAAAACAGGTCTCTCTTTTCTCTTTGGGTTCACCTTGGCACAGGTGTATGGAATTATGTTGCTCAGTGACATTATTTTTATGTGTTTGGCACAAATTTATTTCAGTTCTCTTGATTTTGTGGAATCTGTTTGTATGCAGAAGCAAAGGTTGTCTTGGATGTTCTCTATCAAACACGTTTTAAATGTCAAACTCCCTCAAAGCCATACATTCAAATACGATTACAGTTCACTGACAGATAAAACAGTGTATTTGATAAGCAAATGTCTTTCCTTCAATTAACTTGCTCTCTTGTATAATGCATAAATTTTCAATTCGAAGTTGGATGATCAGAGTTGGGCCTCAGCTGTAATTACTGACTATGCTCAGAAAAAAAAAACCTGGAAAAATTTAGCATCTTAGTACGCTTATTATTATTTAATCTGCAAACTTTGAAAATTGATTTTCTGGGAAATGTTCCGCACAGTGATAATGACAGAATCATTGACATTGATGTTTAGAGAGTCCATTTTTTTCTTTGGACTGATGGTGAATCATGGGTGGTGCCCCCACAGATAGTCAAACACTCAAACCTGAGTTCAGAGCCCCAGGTCCATCTCCAGGAACCAGACCAGAAAACCAAAAGGGGAGAACTGAGTCTGAGAAGTGCCACTCTTGGATCTTGTGGTTCTTTAAACCAGTTCTGTGATTAGTTGTCACAGCAACTTAAATGAAGTCAGACGTTTTTAGAAGCAGTTTTATTCAGTGAAAACAAGAAAAAATGATGACAGTGTTGGGATATAAATGGCATAAAGAAATTAAATCACTATGATATGATGCAAATAAGTTGAATGTTCAGTCAGCTTCATCTGGAAACAAAGTCATGACTGCTGCATCCTTCTAGTGGCTCACATGAAGAAATCAACAAACAAATAATCACACCTAAGAGGCTCAAAGCATAAATGGTTACACAATGTCTTTTTCTAAAACTACTTTTCCTAACTGATAATCAACAAACTGATTAAGTTTTTACTGTTGTGCATGTAAAAGCTACTTCATGTAAATGTAAGATAACTGGTAACTATAGTATAGATAAATGTATGCAGTAATAAGTACATTTTCATCTTAGGTCTGTGATCACATAAAGGGATGTTCACAGAGCTCCATGCAGCTTCTTTAATCTCTTGGTGAGAAGGCTTGGTGTCACCTTCTCACCAAGCTTCTTGCTGATGGTCTTGTAGCCCATTCCAGCCTTGTGCAGGTCTACAAGCTTGTCCCTTTGACAGCTCTTTGTTCTTGCCCAGGATGGTGGAGAGGGTGGAACAGAAGAACCTGATTCTGTGGACAGGTGTGTTTTATACACACAATGATGTGAGATCAGGAGTAACTGTGATTGATTCATTGACTGTAATCAGTGTGTCACTGGGACTGGGAGATCAAATGTTCATTTCACTCAATGATGTGCAAATCAATGTATAACTTCATGTAATGTGTTTTATGAAATGTGTTTGTGGATTTCTG
>VOQJ01046546.1:0-12805 GCA_015052665.1 Apistogramma diplotaenia | reverse complement strand
GAAATGATCTCACCCTCAGTGCAACCTCTCTCTCTGTCTCTGTCTGTGTTGTCAGGGTGCCATCATCCAAGAAGTGACTATCTTCTCCCTGCACCCCCTTTATATAGTCTGTGTATCTATGCCCTTATAAGGAATGTTTTAACACCTTCCCTAGGTGCAATCCCCCACTTTATGACACTGTAAGGCCTGGATCCTGTCTGTCCTGTTCTCCATGTGCTCTCCATGTGCTCTCCCTTTGTCTTCTACCCTAAAAGGTGGGGGATGACTGCATTCCTAAGCACACTAGATGTTACATTTAAACTTACCCTATTCTATGCAATCTATATTAAAATAATACTTATAATAATACCTATATAAACCACAATAAACCCACATGCTAACTTCAGTTTCTTGAATGCAATTCCTATTAGTATGGTGTTTCTTGTTCTGTGGGTGAGAAAGTGTTTTCTTCTGCAGCAATCAAAGCTCAGTAATCACACTTCTTCTCTGCTTGATGTATGGAAAATTCTGCAAAAAGCGAATGGGAGAGCAAGGCCATTGAAACATCTCGGCTAATCAGCGGAGGTTATAGCAGCGGCTATTTGAGGCTCTGCCAAAAAATGGATCACAAAGCCTCTGATCAGAGAGCCAGCTGGAGCAGCCCAGCTAAAATGCTTACCCAGATATTTACAAAACAAGATTTCTTATTTGTTTTTAATGTAAAACTGCGTTCAACATTTCAGGACGTCAAATCATTTATTTTGAATTCCATTTAGATATGTGTTAGACTGCAGCCAGCATTACAAACAGTGGAATGCATGAAGGTGATTATTGTGTGAGTTAGTGGTGGAAATATGCACTCCAGGCACAGATTAGTCTTTTCTTTCTTCCGTGTTGTCACATTAGAATTGTGACCTGAGAGCTGCTTCACTCATTGACTGTGCTGACTAAGAGCCAGTGAGGTATGTAAGGGTGCTGTTTAAGCAGTAGGACTGAGTGGAAGCTACCATAGAGCAATGTACAGTACAGTCCAGGTCTCAAAACTGCATTCTTTCTAACTGTCAATAGGGGGAGACTTCTCTATTTGCAAAAATACTGTACGTGGGCGGCATAAAGGTAAGATATGATGTAAGGTCATCATATATGTGTCTGAAAAGTAGCCAAAGTGTCAGCATGAGATCCTTCAAAGTTCTCAAGTTGTGGCTTCACAATGGTAGTCCACATACCACTCAGGGACATTACAGTGGCTCTGACCTTCATTTATATACACTCTATCCACTGAACCTATATGCCTGCAACAAACAAGCAAGAGTACATGCTGTGGGAGTTAGGCTGGAAGTTAATGCACTCCAGAGCAATGTGAATGATCAAGTTGCTGAATGGGTGAATGAAACACTTAGATATCGTACCTCTTAGCCATGACAGAACAAGAGACCTGCACTTCAGTCTGACAAAATGCACAACCTACTGGTGCAGTGTGTACTACACCAAAAGTCTAATATAGTCTGATCATTTCTGTCATTGTGGTTTGAATTAAATTTTGTCAGCTTTACAGAAAGATATTACCAGAAAGCCCTGGGGCAGACCAAGGAAATGCTGGAGAGGCTCTTGGCTGGCTTGGGAACACCTTGACATTCCCCTGGATGAGGTGCTGGCTGAAGAGGATGGATGGATGGTATTACATGTATATCAGTGACGTGCAGTCAGGGGAGGCAAGTGAGGCACCAGCCCGCTGAGTTTCCCAATGGACTGCGCAATGACTATGCTAACTGTGCTGCATGCTATGCAGTGAGAACATATTTCTGTCCCTCTGCATGTCGCTATTAAGTTCGAACACTTTTACTATATGAACTAAATTTCTATATTTTAACTGGCGTATATAATGCAGTTTTTTAATCAACAACTGTATGTGTGTAACATATTCTTGTGATGAAGGGACACAAGGTGAGGCATGCAGTTCTCATGCCTCATGGCAGGGGGCACTGGTGATCCCAGGGATTCTGCTTATGACTGGCTGCAGAATAATAGAATTAGACAGCAAGCTACAGTAAACAGTTAGCAAACAAGTTATCGATGCTTTTCTTCAAAAAGGAGCGGCGCAAGGACTTCATTTATAAGTGAAGATAATAACTTTTTTTTAAGTTATTTTTTTCTATGCTAGTTTGTATATGTAAAGAATACTGATATGAAATTTTAAATGAAACACATTAACTGTTGCCAATCAAATGATGAATAAACTATTCTGTAGGTTCATATGTTTGTAAATCTGATGTGATGACGTCAGTGCCTCACCAACCAAGACCCTCACCGCACATCACTGATGTATATGCAGTATTTATGTTAAAAGGTACTTATTTATTACTGTAGGATGTGAAATCTGCACTAAATGCAGTAGTTCTTTGGTCCATGTTGTCTGTCAGATTGATCAAATTAAAATGTGTTTCATTTTGTTTTCTCATGAATTGAATTTTCAAAGAAATTGCTGCAACAACTTTTCCATTTCAATAACAGTAATTATATATCCTCTGTACTTTTTCTTTGAAATGCCAAATGCATCGTTTCAAACAGTATATAGGTAGACCCTTTATGAGCACTACATTATGTTCAAAATGAATAAATTATGTCTGCTTATGTAGTAGCATGACTTTAGAACAGCACTTCCTGCTGCATTGCTCTCAAGATTTTTTGTTTGCTTTTCTGGTGGTTGTCACACATAAATAAATAATTAATTAAAAAAAATACAGAATTAATGATTACATAATATTTTAGGGGGGGGGGTACTCAGTGGAAATGCTTCAGATTATATTTACTGTAGGATAAGTGGTTAGTGAATGCAGAAGCTGTAGAATTTCAAATGCAGGATTGATTTGCTAGACTTTAGCAACAATACAAAGAGACGTACAAATGATTTCAGTGGGTGCTTAACATGAATGTTCACAGGGAGCTCATTCTTAGTTAAAGAGAGTTTTCATGAAAGTGTTGCTGCAGCTATATATATATATATATATATATATATATATATATACACACAATTGCACAGTGCTTCTTGGTAATAAATTTGAAAGCACTGGAAAGCCTGTTTATTTCCCCTTAAATGAAGCCACATTTGCAAGGAAAATGCATTTGTGGGTTGGTGCAGCAGAGCTGAGAATGTGGGCTGTGCCCATGATCAACTGGTCAAATCTTCTCAGCCAAAGTCAAACAGCTTATTCTGCAAATGGTTCTTGTTTTGAGCTTCTGGTACCTCAGGTGCTGACAATCAGGCTTGTCATCATTGGAGGCAATCTCAGAGCAGAAATATATGGAGATGAGATTCTGTAACAAGTGGCAATCCCATATCTCCACAGTCTGGCACCGAACTCTGTCCTCCAAGATGACAACGCTCAGTCCCACAGCACAGAGTGGGGTTTATCAGAGACTACCTCCATCATTTGAGAGTGGAGAGCATGGAAGGGCCCGCCTGCAGTCCTGACCTCAACCCCACTAAACACTAGTGGGGTCAGCTTGGGTGTGCTGTTCGTACCAGAGACCAACACAACCACACTGGCTGATTTGTGGCAAATGCTGGTTAAAGAATGGGATGCCATCCCACACCAGTTGGTGGCCAGCATGAGGAGGAGGTGCCAGGCTGTTGTGGCTGTGTATGGTTCTTCCACATGCTACTGAGGCCCCTGTTTGTTAAATGATCTTATCCATTAAGTGATGCCAAACAAGAGCTGTTGGCACTGACAGACAAGATTTGGCAAGTTTTTCATGGGCACAACCCACTATCATTCCTATTAATGTGAGGGTTAAAGTGCCCCCTTTCCTTTTTTAGTCCTTTTTTAGCTTCCAACAATGCACGCTGAAATGAGTAAACACCAACAAAATCAGGCACTCATGTCTGAGCATGAGCAAAGCAAATAAGCACCACTAGTAGTAATAATAAAAACATTTTATTTATTATTTTGAGTACAAGGCTCTCACTCATAATGGAGTATTTATATTTTGAGTCATTGTGACATTTATTTAAATCCATGCCAGCCATGTTCTTGAGTTTTTTTGATATCTTGGACTTCCGGAGCTGTGGTTAGATTCAGCAGGTCACTAATCAGCTTTAAATAAACCTAAACAGATTCTCAGGCTAAATGAATCCTGAGTCATCCTATTAACGTGTTTATGTGCCTGTGTTATTATGAAACCTCCCTGTTTGCTCGTCCTCCGTAGTCATAGCAGAGTACGTTTACATGGCGAAAGGTCAAAACAGGCATTTCCTGCTTGCCTGCCGGAGCCCTCTTGAATGTTTGTGTGTTGCTGAGGTCATGCTGTCCTCACGGATCGCATTTCCAGCCACCAATGGCTCAGTGTGCTACATGTCGCCTCACTGCGTGTGAGTGCCCTCACTCAGTTATTTCTTGTGGCATGTCAGACCTGTCCCAAAGACCTTATCCAAGCTGCACTAAATCACTTCCTGAAGGAGACCACCCTGTGCGGGGAGCCTTCAGGGACTCTCGTAATCAAATGTGACTCGCTGCAAAATGACAAATCTGATCTGAGGGAACCCAGAGCCATTGTTGTAAGGTTTTGATATCCCCAATATTATTTAATGTCAGGAACTTTTCTCCATAATACCTAAAGGTTTATGGTTCATTGTTCACACGTTGTTATCAGTGCTTATTATTCACAATGCTCGGCTCATTTCCATAATTGCAGCTGTAAATCCCAGACTGCTGCGTCCCACAGATGCTAAAATCCATATCAAAGCATTTCCCGCCGTGCCACGGCACATGCATAAGGAGACGGGTGTGCCACTAAGTAAAGAGTTTAATTACAGCAAACACACAGCCCCTCCCTCCAGAGGAGATAGTGGATGCAAATATAGCTCCCAGCCAGCTGCTTCACAGCACACTGGGCTATTGCTCAAGATTATAAACAAACATTATGATTACATATCTCTCACAAGAACAACAGCAAAGCATGTGCAGGCCTTTCAGTTAATGCCTGTAATTTTTTAAGTGCAACAAGTACAGAGGGGAAATGCAATAATTAAAAGTGTGCTAACTTGTGATAAGTGATAAAAGTGGCGTTTATTCATGTAAATCAAATTAAAGTGCATTATTAGCATTTATATACTTCAATTCTCAAAACCTCTTGTTTTGTCATGGTAAAAGTTAGTGCTGAAATTCATCTGAAACAAAATTTGGCAACTGTTACTCATCTGAGTTCTGTGGAAAGCAGCAGTTAGTATCAAGTAGCTGAAAATAAACCGCGTCCATGTGTTTATGTGCGTAAGCCTGGAAGGTGGACACAGCCAGGGTGCTGTTTAGACAGAATAGTGTTAATACATTAAAATTCAATTCCTGGCTTCATTTTTCCAGCATGAAAATAGCTTTGAGGGGAAATATTCTTCTGACAACTGAATTTAAAAACTAGCTCCACTGGAAGTATAAAACTCACAAGAAAGCAAAAGCTGGTCAGCTTTATAGGAAATACCCAAAAAGAGGGTTAAATGGATTAAAATACGTATTTCCAAACCACCTTACCTTCCCCGTATTCCGGATCAAACTGTCCATTTCTGTTCCAAAGTCCTCTCCATCCAGAAGTGTTGCTTGTGTCCAGACTTAATAAACTACTTCAAGTGTAAATCAAAGCAGATATAGAAAGCTTCATCAGCTCCTGTCACGAAGTTCAAAGTGTATCACTGGTGGTGTGTGTATCGCCCCGCAGATTTCCTTTTATAGACACATAATAGCCACAAATAGCTTGCAGACAGCAGTCTGCCTGCTGGGCAGTAGTAGCAATGTTCACACCACCACACACACTTGGGGCAAAAATAGCCATAATTGTTCCATTTACTGGTTACTTTCTTTCAACTTAACTTCAACCTCTCCCTCACATCTCCGTGACTCAGAGTCGATCCATCGCCCACAGACAGTTTTACTGTAATAGCATTACTTTGTCTGTAACACAGTTTGAGAAAGCATTACTATTCCTAAAATTCAGCAATCACATTACACATTATTACGTTACTAATGAAACTGCATAATTGGGCACACACACACACACACACACACAAAACCACAACTGTCCTGAGTGTGAGTTGGTTGTGGCTGGTTAGCTCATGTGAGTGTGGCTTGGATTGTTTTGTTTGGTAAACAAAAATTCTTGCTGGAGTCCAGGAAGGACGACCAGCAGACATTACCGAAGGGCATCAAGCTTACAGGTAACACGACACACGGGGTGCACCTATCATTTCAAAATTATTTTTCAACCTCGATGCATCATCATGGATGGAAATCAAACAAAGGCCGGCTGGATGATTATCTGGGGCTGTCATAATTTGTCAATTAGAGCAAAACAAAGAGATAAATTCTAGCAGAGAGGAGCAATAAGACACATAATAGCCACGGCCTGGCATGACAACAGTGAACCTACTGTGCTTTTCCTTTTTTATTGTCTATTCAGTGGAAACAGGTGGATGATCACATTAAACATGTTTCCCAGGTTCCCAGTTTCAGACTGTTTCTTCTGCTCTTTGCTCTGATGTCAGTAGGATGGTTTACTTTCAAATATAAAAGACTAAAGGACGGACAGTAGCTGTCATAAAGGTCTGGGGTTTTGGGTTCTGATTTTTACTCTTAGTTATATTTGATGTTCTGTTATGATTTCAGGTTTTTAATTTTTGTGTCTTGTTGAGTTTTTAAGATCTTAGGTGATAAGTTGATGATACGTTTTTGCATGATCTCTTGTTGTGGCTCATGTCTGTTGCAGTTGCTATAAGCATTAGTTTTATAATACCAAATTTACGCCTTGATCCCTTTCTGATCCCTTGTTAAGTGTTAGTGTTCTGGCTTTTGGAAGGTTTGTTTCCTTTTGTGCGCTTTTTGTCACCTGATGTTAAATGTGTCCACTTGTTTTCCACTCCCTCCTCCTTCCCATCAGCCTCATGAACACATACATTTCCTTATAGTCTTCCTTTGCCCTCTGTTGCATTGTCTGTGTTGCTCTGTGGATTTTCCGGGGTATGTTCCTGTGTTTCCCATGCGTGCAGCCCGGATTTTTCCTTTTGAATTTCACCCCTGATTCTCTGTGTTCCCCCATGTTTTTCCGCTTTTGATGCACCTTTGTTTGTAGACTCTGCACTCCACCATTGATTCTGGCCATAATATCATAAGGAATTCAGTAACTGTGGATGTGTGTGGGTGTGTGAAGTTGAACGGGGGATGGTTGGAGGGCCAGCAAAGGTTCTGCAGTCCATAGTAGACACCATTCATAACACATATAAAAAATATATTCTCTGACAGAGGCCAGATTACTGTAAAACTGATTGTACTGTTGAAAAAAATGCGGCTGGGAAAATAAGCAGAAACTTTAACAATCACTTCAGAATGAAGCCATTCAGGTTTTTTAATGTTTATTTCTGATTGTTTGGTGCTGCTTTTGTAGTGGCAGAGAACACTGAATAATAGCGCCTTTGTCTGAATCTGATATGTAACAGCTAAAAATGCAGCAAAGTGCACTGCACTGAGGGCAGCATTATGAAATCACTTTTTTTTATGAACAACAATGATGTACTTTTAAATTAAATTAAAAATGAAAAAAAACATTCAAAGTTTGTAGAATATCAAATGTTAATTTATGGTGTCCAGATAATCTAAAGTCCTTCAAGCCAGCACGCTGATGTGACATTTCTAATAATGAGCTATCAGGCAACTTGAAACAGAATTCATTACTCTGTTGCTACATCGACCTCCCTGTTCCCTTATCAGCGAGTCAAAACAGACCTCTGAAGTGGATGCTAATCCTTTACGTACACTACATTCTTCATTCCTGTCACAGCTGTTCTTGTCCATTTCCACCCCGCTGTCTCCCTCCCCCTGCCCGTCTATGGCAGAAAAACACATTAAGACAGAGCGCACTCCAGCAGGCCTTTCTATTTTACTTACACTGTTGTAGCCTCTCTGGAATTTTGGGCTTTTTTTTTTTAATCATGATAAGTATTTGACAAGTACCTGAAATGCATTTGAGCAGCAAATCTTGACAGCTTCAAGTTTTAAATTGTAGCCTTTAAACGTAAATGTGATCCTGTTTCTTCTGACTTCTGGTATCCAGTGTAAGAGACACAGTCACATCTAGGCGGGGAACATGACGCTTAGCTTTCATCTTCGATGAGATTTTCTTACAAGTATACCGACACATCGATTCGGGTCGCATAAGTGAACCTCAGTATGAGCTGTGAGTCGAATCCACTCTCGGCAATTCGCCTTTTGAAATAGCAATTATCTTGACATGATGCTGTCATCATAGTCATTCATGCACCACATTCTACGCTCCTGTATCTTTCAATACTGTGATGCTATTGTGACTGAGCTTCCTGCAAAACACTCAAGACTGCTTTTTTGGTAGTTCCTGCTACAGCAAGAATCTCCAGGATTATATTTTATTACCCAAAGTAAACATGCTTGCAACACTACATCATACACATCAATAAACTAATGAACATGTGACTCTAGTAAGGCTTTAGACAGTTGTGCTTGATCTTTAAGCTTGTGTCAGTGGGTGCAATCTTCTACACGAGATGGAGGAGATCAATGATAAAGGAAGATTATAAAAAAAAAATTAGTCCAGACAAACTGCACTCTTCTTCTCTTGGTGTACACCACTAAGGGATACTGAGCATTGCACCCTTTTAAAAACACAAGTAGCTGAGACACAAGCAAAAAATATTCCCTGCAAAAAGCACAGACTCCACATGTACTAATGATGGCCTCAGCAGACAGTTTTTAATTACTCATGAACGTCATGAGCGTGTGGGAATGGAGCTGGATACCAGATAATAAAGCGGTGTCTTACTCTTATGACGCTCACTTAAAGAGTCTTCAAAGCTTTTCCAAATTTGGGCTTTTTCTCAGTTAAGGTTGTGGAGAAAATGCATGAATGAGCATTTCAGCCGGTGGAGGCAGCTCGCTTCCCGCCGGTTCCCGTCATACGTGAATGAATGAGCTGAAGAACAATAATCGAGGGGCTCTTGCGAAGTTCAAAAAATGTTATTTGGCTCTATGGATCAAACTGTTTTGGGGGTTTAACATTTAAAAATGTTTTAGAGTTGATACTTTTCTAATAATTCTGTTAGGGTTGGTGGTCCGAATGTTAAACACAGCTCGGCAGAATTGAGCCTCGATGAGTTTCTTCAAAATGAGTCACTGATCTGTCACTTTCAGCCAGCAACAATTATTTTTGCTGTCAAAAATGGCAACTGTTCCTACCTGCCAAACGTTATCAGCTAAAGCTTGCCAACTAATTCACCTAATCTTGGCATGATTAATAGGGTGTGTAGCTAACTGTGGTTTATGAAACTAAACTAACTGCAAAGAAATTTCTTTAAACGTTATTGTGGAAGTAATAAGCACATAATATAGTACCTACGGCTGATGGGGTGATGGCTGCTGGAACAATACCATTTTTATATCGTGTATAAGCCTTAAACTCGTCATGCAAAGGATGGGAGTTGTTCATTAATATCTAAAATAAAATACAGATTGAAGATCAGACTCACCACAACAAAATCACTGAGGACTTGTCCTTGAGCTGACTGACAATAATGCATCCTTTAAAATGTTTCAAATGGTCCTCCCCTGCTCTCATGCATATTTATGTACAGCATAAATAATAAGGATGTCAGCATGAATTCCTGTTTGCTTGATCAAACTTTCATCATTCAGATCAAATTGTTCTGAAAGCCTGCTAATTAAAATATGAGGACGAACTATCCTCAGGACCAAAGAATGAGGACCTTTTCCCTCCAAGTCTTTTCTCCAACTCTGTCATCTTCTACTTCTTTGTGTGGTCTCTAATTGCTCAGTCACACTGCAGGAAAACAGGACGGGAACCTCCTTGAGACTAGGAAAACTCTATAGTTGCCTGGTGGTTGTGGCGATTGTACAGTTTGCCTGTTTGGAAGCAAACTCTGCAGTCACTTTGCTCATGTGGTCTCCAGCATACTGCAGTCAATCTGAATCAGTTTGTGCTGATGAGTGCAACTCATCTGGACTGTAGCTCTTTGCAGTCTGGGACTTGGCACGACTGGTTGCCACTTGTTGTATTCCTGTGTAAAAGCGAAGCAGTCCGTCACAGTTAGTCACTGTTTTAGCACAAACAGGTTGCATGTAAATTGACCCCGCAAACAGATAGAACATCGACTCCACGTTATTGTTGTTTTATTGCCACCAGTTTTCTTTAAAATTTCTGACCTCACCTGTTTTTCAGGGGTTTTCATCGTGACTCCTGTAAGGGCAACCTTACATGAGTCATGAGTCATGAGTCATGATGCTAATTTTGATGGCATAATTGATTTTAGGTACAGCAGCTAAACGGGACCAGTAGGTTTCCTTATCTTGGGTACACACTGTGCCTCTTAAGATTTATTGAAAATGTCATGGAATACAGGACGCCAGCTGCAATTCCAGCTTTTTTAACTTGTAAAGACTGTAAATGATTCTTTTCAGACTTGAACTTCGATACACTGGCATCCAGCTTTGTGCATGATAAGCAAAAGCATGTCAACGTGCTTAAAGTGGATGGAATAAAGTTCTGTGTGGGGAAGTTTGTGTGTAAACTGCTTGACTCTCCAGCAATATCAGAAAAGGTTTTTATATATACCAATACATTTTATATTTTTAAAGACTAAAAATCACTATGCCAGTAACCAATTAATGCATGCATATTATCAGCTTCATAAAGACCCTCAGGGAAACGTATACCCTGTGTCTTCCAAGACCTGCGGTTTTATTATCTAGTCCTCCAAATCCATGTTCATCCTCCTCATCTCCTTTCTCAAGCTTACACAAACACCTCTTGAGACAGCTGCCAGTAATCGACTCTGAATTGAATTTCGCACACTCGAAGTGGTTTCCGACACATTGTTTCCCCAGAGGACCGTCACCCAGTAGTCATAGCTACCATACATAAAATAAAGTGTCATGTCAGTTTTTATGTGGTCAAGCAGGAGGGGAGGGGGGCAGTAGCAGGAGCATTATGCAACACCATCAGTATCCCTCCCCAAAAGTAATATGGCTTCTCACAGAAATCATTTACTGAGGCCCAGCATTCTGATATTCATCTCATATTTACACAAGAAAACACATCTCCTGCCACTCAAAGAAAAGCCTCTTGGAGTCATATTTTTGCACTTTATTGAGAAAGTAACACAAGGCGATTATGCATGTACAGTTTGCACATTCTAGGGCTGTGGAAGTGAGATTACAGATTCCTCCCGCGATGTGTCCGGCCTCTCCCTCTGCACCGTCTATAATCTCACAAGTGTGCGTTTAGCTCATACAGCAGGTGTGCAAAGATGTGAGGCTCTCTGCAGGACTCGGACTGCCTGCTGTGCACTCAGTTCAGCAATGTAGCATTTTATCCTAATGCGGACTATAAAAGGTTTAAGCGGTTCGCACTGTCATGAGCAGAGACAGCACATCCGTAACTCACACTCCGTATCGTGTAGAGGTAGCCAGCAACCATTTGTTGTTTAACTGATCATGTTTGCAGTGTTGGAAAAAAAAAAAAGAAAAAACTTATTTAGCATTTAAAGTTCTACCTGGTTGCTTTGAAATTATTTAAAACTATTAGCAACAGTTGAAACTGACAGACAAATAAGCTTTGCGGTGACAGTAAAAAGCACATTCCAACAGTTTGTTTCACACTTGGACGACACAGAAACGTCACTGAAGCCTCAGAGCCAAAATACAACAACAAGCTGGATGGTAACAGTCTGTGTCCTTCAGCTGTGCAGCGCCAGTCTGTGGTCAAGGTGGATAGAAAGCACTGTCGCTGAAGTCAGCACGCCCTCGTTTGCCAAGACCGTCAGAGTCACGTAGCAGCTCTCTGCCGGGGATCTGTGTCAGGAGCTCCACATCTTCATCTGAGGTGGAGGGATGAGTGAGGATGATCCGCGGGATCTGCCGGATGATTGCCAGAGAAGGAAATGGGATTGAGGAAGGAAACGGGCCAGCTATGTGATGTGACGTGTAGATGTTGAATTCTCAGAAAAATAATGTCACATATCTCTTAAATAGATTTTTATATTAAACGTGAGCATGTGCTCCTCCAGGAAGTGGGACATTCTTTGAAGTCAGGTGGAAAAAAGGTAACAGCACATGTTATATTTGATCACTGTATACCTAAAGATATATGGCAAAGGACCTTTACGTTTTGTAGCTACTTTAATTTTTGTTTTTTAAATAGAGAAAGGAAGTATGTCTGTGTTCTCAGTCCGGTCATGGTAGTCTCTGGAGCTGGACTACTTTAAGTTTCTCATGCGAAAGGCTTCTTCATCAAATCCATAAAATTAGAATCGAGGGTTCTAGATTAGGTGCCAAAGATTAGCACCACCTCAGGGAGTGAACTTGTTTATGGCAGAGAGTCTCTGATTCTTGTGTTCTCTTTTCTCTTGAAGTGTTTGGCGTTGTTACATCAAAATCTAAACAGCTCTCTAAACCCTTCATTACAAAATAAAATCTGCAAACATCTGGCAAGTCAATTTGTGTGAAGTGAGTCATTACACAGTGAGGGAAATCATCGAAATGTAATGCAGGTTCGTAATGACTGCTAATATTGCCAAGAGACTGTTTTTGTTTTTCTTGCAAAAAGAAGTCTCCAAAATCTGCAGGTACGTCTTGCAGCCGTTGGCAACCACTGAGCTAGAAATGAAAGAAACAAACTTTTGAAATACACTATATTGCTTAAAGTATTTTCTTGTGTGCCTGCACACACATATGAGCTTGAGTGGTATCCCATTCCCTTTGCAGCTATAACAGCTTCTGGGAAGGCTTTCCACAAGGTTTAG
>VOQJ01046545.1:0-21777 GCA_015052665.1 Apistogramma diplotaenia | reverse complement strand
GTTTTATTCTGATCATCCAGACAGATTCACTAATTGGTGTCAGGTCCTGAGCAGAGAGAGTCTGACTGGACGTTGTTACTGGGAGGTGGAGTGGAGAGGAGGTGGAGTTAATGTAGCAGTCGCATACAAGAATATCAGCAGAAGAGGGTTGGGGAACGAATGTAGGTTTGTACATAATGACAAATCTTGGACATTAAATTGTAACAAAAAGAATTTCACATTTTCCTACAACAACATCCAAACTCCTGTCTCAGGTCCTCGGTCCTCCAGAGTAGGAGTGTACCTGGATCACAGAGCAGGTGTTCTGTCCTTCTACAGCGTCTCTGAAACCATGACTCTCCTCCACAGAGTCCAGACCACATTCACTCAGCCGCTCTATGCTGGACTTTATTTTAGTGGTTGGTTTGTTTTTGGAACAACTGCTGAGTTCTGCAAATTGAAATAGATTGAGATAATTACCAGCTCAAAAGTGAGTTTGGTATTATTTATAATTTGATAGTTTATTTCTATGTGTGTGTCATTATGTCAAAGTATGATCCAGGAAACATGGACTGCAGCAGGAACTTGGAATCTGTTTTGGTGTTAATGTCACCACTGTCACACTGGTCAGCTGCTCGCACCCCGGACTCTCGCCCATTATGTGACTGGATAACACTGGGTGACACTTTTCTACAGTTAACTCTTTCATGTCTTTAGTGTCACCAGGATGATGTCGTTTTCTGAGCTGTTTACATGATTTGTGATTCAGCCTCATGTTAGTCTGTTAATAAATGACTGTAAATCTGCAGACTCTGAAGCTCTTTCCTGTGTCTGTGTATCCATGGAGGCGATCACTGCTCATGATGATTTTTATTTACAACAATATTTCTCCTCATGAAAATGTAAACTTCTAAATATTTGTATTCATGTGTTTGTATGTTGTTGTTTCTCTTCGTCTTCATGGAGCTGAACAGAGAAATCAGCAGAGCTTCTTCATCACACAGACTTTGTTCTCATCACTTTGTTTGACAGACCAAATATCAACAAACAAATTAGTTATTATAAAATGTCATTATGATTATAACCAATGATAAGATCATTCATTGTAGTTAATGTGTGAACAAAATGAAGGTTTTTATAATAAGTAAAAGTTTGAACAAAGTATTTTCTTCTGATTTCTGTCCTGGACCTGGTCGGGTGGTTTTGAGTTATTTTTAGTGATGTTCTGTTTTGTTGTATCTTCTTGTGTTTCTTCACTTTGAGCTTCTCTTTGTTGTAATTTTGTATCATTATTATCATTATTACATTGTTTGAGTTTCTTTGTTCTGGTCTCCCCGTGTTTACTGTCCCGTGTTCGGTCCCTGTGTTTCCTGGTGTGGAGTTTCGTTTCCTTCAGTCAGTCAGTTTGTAGTGTCTCTTCTGTTCTGCCAAGTCTGCGTGGGTATCATGGTTGACAACTTCCTGTTTTATTTTGACATTCTCATTTTCCCTGTGCTTTTATTTTGCTTCCTCTGTTATTAGTCTCATTTGACTCACCTGTGGCTCCCTGCTGGTTCCCCTTGCCCTGATTTCCTTGTGTGTATTTAAGCCCTCAGTTTTCTTCTGTTTGTTCTTGTGTCCTCGTCTCTTTAGCCCTGAGTGTGTCTGTGAGGTACTCGAGTTCATGTTTCCCTCGTGTAACTGGCACTTGTCCATTTTCAATTTTGAGTTATTTAATGAAACTAAGTTTAAACATTATTTGAGTCTTGAGGGGCTTGAACTGGGGTCCCCTGCCTTGCTTGCCATCATATTGCATTAGAAGTCTATATGTTTGTATCATCTCTGTCCTGTGAGACACAAGGACAGGTCAGATATCTTTTGGATTATGACGGTTATGGAAATGCACGATTGTCTTAACCCATGAAGAAATGTTTAATACACCAGATTATCCTTCATTTTATCAGAAACATTCAAAACGATCTCATCTCATTTTTCTCTAGACAGCAGAACTATTATGCGGCATTACAGTGAGGTAACTAAAGCCAATGATGATAACTGTAGTTGTTACACTGTATTTAACATAATTGTGTCAGAGAGAGAGGTGTAAATTGGCATGAAAAGAAAAAAATGATTGATGATGAATGATGATTTTTAAATTTCTACTTACACTTTTTGACATTTTTAATATGTATGAAATGATGAATGGATGATGGATGGATGGATGATGGATGGACGGACAAAGTGAAATGATACTTGCCCCCTGAAGTACACTACACTGCTGTTATTGTTTTCACTGCTGATGGCTCGATGACCCAGCTGAACGACCTTGATGCACCTGGCCGTGGCCGCAGATGAATCATCGCTCGTTTCGGTCACGGTTGCTAGGCAACAGGAGCAGCGCGACGTAAGCTGGACCGTCCCATTCAGAACCGCTCGGCCTCCAGAGGATGCAGCTCCTGCAGTGGAACGCAGCTTTGTGCTGGTACCTTCGTGCGTGGGGGGCCGTTAGCTGGGCGAGTCTGAAACATGTCAGTGGTTTATAAAGGAGAGGTTAACTGCTGCCGCGGAGGACATCTCAGAGCTTAAGAGACGATCGTCCAGCATGAGGACATCAACCGTCTGCGCAGGCTGCCGGATATCAGCTGGACACCCGAGATAAAGTCACACAGAATCGGTATGAAAAACCGTGACGGTCCCAGTGACGCACGCAGGACCCGATCAGGGCTCCGTCTGTAGGCTAACAGAGTGGAGCGGAGCCGCTAATAACACAACTGCGTCTCCTTATTTAAACGATAAACTTTCAGCTCTGAGCAAACAGTGAGACGGGAGAGAGCGACTGCCAGAGCATTTCTTCACAGGTTAAGACAAAGGAGACAGCGGGCGGAAGCTTCCGCAGTGTGCCACAGCTCTCCGGCTGCTTTCGGCTCTCTGGCTCTCACTCCGCGCCTTCACGGCAGTGCGCTGCCGCCTGTGGTGCTCCTCACCTCCGTCTGCGCCCGCAGACTTCCCGAGGTGGAGGCAGGCCGGCGGAGACCTCCGGTTTCCTTTGAGAGAGGAGCTTTACAGTGTAATCATGTCATAACTCCCAGCCAGGCCACCGTGAGTCCCTCACCACCTTCACCTCTTTGCTTTATATATACATACATATATATATTATATATATATATATATATAATTTTCATTCGAATTATGTTATCAAGGAAATTGGGTTTTTAATTAATATTGTAAAATAACTGAAATTCCACTCTTGACCACAGTAATGGTGACTGCAGTGCCGGCCCGGGCCTTGAAGGGGCCCTAAGCAAAATTTGATTTGGGCCCCCCTGGTTCCACTTCTTTGTTACATGAGTTTAACAATCATCACTGCTGGAGGGCTGAAGTTGAATATAAATTTTTGGGATGCACTCCTCAGCCCCATGTACACAAGCCCAATGAAAAACAACATATTTCAGCATCATAACCATTGTAAAACGATGTCATGTCCATGACACTGAAGCGGGCGGTGCATGCCGTATCCAGTCCAGAGGGCATAGGCTTTGTAGGACATGTTGAACATGCTGTTTTCATCCAAAAGATGTATAACTATGCAAACTATGCACCTAATTACAGCCTAGTAAATAAGCCATTTGTAATGCAGTTCCATACAGTATTGCTGAGCATCAATGGAATAAATTACCTTGTAATAACAACACTACTTTATATACACATGCAAAGTTATTGGGGAGATAGGACACACCAGGGAGCACACCTGAACAAGACTAGGGATGCCAAACTGAAAACAAAGCACATGATACAAAGGACCGCCAAAGTAAAACAGACATGGAAACAAACGCTGACTGACACAACACAGGGAAGCGGACACCGAGAGACTAAACCACCCACACTAGAGGACCGAGAACAAAATAGGCAATTAGACACAAGAGGAAGGAACACCAAAGGAGGACTCAAACTGCAGCACAAGGAACAGAGACCAGGACTCAGCAGGTGAATCAACCAGAAACAATGAGACGCCAAACAGACAGAACACAGGAAGCCTGAGAAGTGAAACACAGGATTAAACAGAAAGAAAACCGCCAACAACAGAACTCAGAAAAACTAAGACGCCTGAGGATATAAACAATGAAACCAACCAGGAATGACCAGAAACGGGTACAACGTTCAAGACTGCAAAAAGACAGACAAAAAAACGTAAAGTACAAAAACTGAGACCGCTGGCTCATGACGGGACCATGACAGTAAGATCCAAGCAAAATGTATATTAAGTAGAAACACTTAAATATTGAGGTCGGTGACACAGGCTGACAGTGTGAGTGCGCGACATGATAGAGACACCAGTCTGAGTCTGCATCGAGAGCATACCTAACTGAGCTACACTCCACTCAAATCTATCGTATTGCTCATGGAAACATTATATTTTTGCCCTTTGCCTTCTTCTAATCTTCTGTTTTCCCACCCAGAGGCACAGCTCCTTTTCTCTGACATGTCTGTTTTGTAGCCTCATTCACAAATGACCGTAACTTCTGCACCATCAAGATCAGTTGGAGCAAACTACCAAACTACCAAATGCACACTGACACATGAAGTCAGTCAGCAAGTAGTCTACTCATTAAATTTTTATTGTTACAGTTTCTTCTTTCTTTTACAACATGCATGTTAAAAAAAATTCATGAAAAATTTAGGTGAGCTTGGGCGCCCCCTGGTGGTCTGGAGGCCCCATGCAGCCGTAAATGTCACCTATGGCTCGGGCCGGCTCTTTTGCTATAACAAAGCAGACTCAAATTAAAAGGACTCAGCTGAAATGTATCAGTGTCAATTTTAAACTTATTTATAAAGCTCATTTCACCACACAGAAATTCCCAAAAAAATAAAATAGACACAGAACAAGTCAGAGAGGTGCTGGAGGGCCAAATCATTGAGAGCTTTATGAACTAATACAAGGATTTTGAAGGTAATTCTGTATTGAACTGAGAGCTAATGATGTGACCTCAGCACTCGGGTGATATGTTCAAATGTCTGTGCACGTGTGGGGACTTTGGCCGCTGTGTGCTGAATGAGTTAAAGTCCTAAAGTGCTTTGGGTAATCCAGTAAACAGAGCATTGCAATAATCGAATACGACTGCACGGAGCAGCCACACAGAGTCAGTTTGAGATTAGATGTTTCTAACGTTTTGCAGCATATTGATTCTGCTGTGTTGTGTTTCTCCAGCCCTTTACGTTGATCTAAATACAACTTTTAAGCAAAATGACAATCAAACAGCGACTTGCATTGTGAAGCTGGCAGCAGCTACCTGAACGTTTTGTACTCTGAACTTTGCTAATAAGAGTTGCAGAGCGCTGGAGTCACTCACAGCTGCTCCTGAAACACAATATATCCACTCAGATGGGTGTTTTCCTGTGTTTTCACATAGGTAAAATTTTTCTTGTGCCACCTCCCAAGGCAACATGAAGTGTGAAGAAGAGGAGGGTCTGGATGACCAGCAGGTCTGTAACCAGGAGAGGAACTCCAGTCTGGACCAGGAGAATCCAGAACCTCCACAGATTAAAGAGGAGCAGGAGGAGCTGTGCATCAGTCAGGAGGTGGAGCAGATTGTAGTGAAACAGGAGGATGAAGGCTTCGCCTGGACCCGGGAAGAGCGGCTCAGGCTGCTGGATAACATGTGGAAACCTGAAGTGAACTTACACGGCACAGGTATTCATGCAGGATCCCAATCAGACCTTAAAGTTAGTTGTTTTGGTGTTTTTGAGACACAGAAAGTATTTAACAGAAATATTTATTGTGCATTTGTCCCCTCAGATTTCCCACACGAGCGTGAGGAGGAGCAGGTCTGTAACCAGGAGAGCAACTTCAGTCGGGACCAGGAGGATCCGAGGCTTCCACAGATTAAGGAGGAGCAGGAGGAACCGTGCACCAGTCAGTACGCCGATCAGCTTGTACTGAAGCAGGAGACTGAAGGCATTATTATCTTCATGGTGGCTCCTACTTATGAAGAAAGTGAACCAGAACTGGACAGTGACCAGCTCCTTCCTTACAGCTCTCCCGAACCGGAGAACCAAGATCAGGAGGACAACTTTCCAGCATCAGACAGTCAGTGCAAAACTGACACAAGCAAAAAGTCTGTAAAATGTGACATTTGTGGAAAACCATTTGAGTATCGATCCAAACTAACAAGACATATGAGAGTTCACACAGGTGAGAAGCCACACTCCTGTGGGACCTGTGGGAAAAGATTCAGTCTGATGATCAACTTGAAAACTCACATGAGAATCCACACGGGCGAGAAGCCGTATTCTTGCGGCATCTGTGGCAAAGAATTTCGAGACCAATCGACGTTCAAAAAACACATGACGGTCCACACAGGTGAGAAGCCGTATTCTTGCAGCACCTGTGGCAAAAGTTTCAGTCAGAAACCAACTTTGGAAAGACATCAGAGAAGCCACACGGGCGAGAAGCTGCATTCCTGCGGCACCTGTGGGAAAGAATTCAGTCAGATGATAAACCTGAAAACTCACATGAGAATTCACACAGGTGAGAAGCCTCATTCTTGTAGCACCTGTGGGAAAAGCTTCATTCAGAGGATACAGTTACAAAGACACATGAGAGTTCATACTGGTTAAAAGTAACACCTGTAAACTGGGAGAAATTAGTGGCACACCTGAGTGAGAAGATGACCTTGTATTCAGCTCAATATGATATTTTCTGTGTAGAACAATAAAGAACTCTCAGTATTGTTTATTCTATTAAGAGGTGGTCAGTATATCCTCTGTTATATCAGTGTTTTTATAAAGTTTGACATGCAGAAAAAATACTGTAGAATATTTAATCAGTGGCTGCAGTTTTCAGACAGCAGCATTTATAAGTGTAAGTAAATGAGCTGCTGCCACTGATCACTTTCCTCAAAGTGTGACTCTGTTGAACAAAGTGCCAGCAGCAGCAGCAGCACTGGTGCGATGGTGGTGACACAGGGATGTTTCATCCTGTGTGAAGCTTTTCACCCAGCTGCTTACAGCCCTGCTTTCCCACCGCGCAGCTGCATCACTCGTTTCCATCAGCTGTTTGCGCTCCCTCCTGCTGCCATACGGAGTGTAACTGGCGAGTACTCCAGTGATGAATCATTTGTTAATGTTTGGGCTGCACATCACCAGCTGCTTGAAAGTGGGGTGATTTGTGCCTGCAAAGAAGAAGAACTCATTTGACTTGAAAACATGTTTTTTGCCTTACAAAGTAAAATTTCTATGATCAAAGTTTTTTGATTGTTGTGTCTGAACAGTTGTAGACAAGTTTGAAAGGATTTTACAAACGTTTAAATGCTTTGGTGAGCTACACTTGTAGAAAAGTGGCCTTTGATGTTGTAAAATAATGTTGAGCTATTTTGTATCATATCTGTCTAGATTTTACATATCATTACAGTTTCTGACATCAAAATATACTGTTTTACTACAATATATATATATTTTTTTGTTGAAAGCATTACTATCATGACGTTGCTTTAATGTCACTTTAAGTAAAAGCTGGCACGACTCACCCCCTCTCCTCCTCTGGTTGTGTTCAAACAGGCTTGTTGTTCATATGGTTGGAAGCATCGTGCTCTGTTGGAGGTTGTTGAAGAGGTTCATGGCTGAAACATACCTGGGCTCAACTCATTGTTGTAAATGTAAACACACGGTGTTGCTGTATCATTGCTATTGTAATATGACACTTTTTTGTTATGTAAACATTTATACGAGTATTATTACAGATGATATGATGTGTCACAGCTCTGATTCCAGTTATTGCTGATTGCATTTGAAACTTAGAATGAAGGTGAAACCATTTTATTTATATCGCACCAAATCACAACAAAGAGTCGCCTCAAGGCGCTTCACGTTGTAAGGTAACGACCCCGCAAACATTTATTTGATGTGATATTTGTACTGTGTCGAGCTGTGGAGGTGACAACAGAAAAAAACCCAATAAAACCATGTTTTTATGCCACTCGTTGCTTTTCATAGCCGAGATGATTCTCTTCTGTTGTTTAGTGGAGAGTTTTACTACACAGGGTTCAAAGCTGGAACGCGACACACAGGAGACCAAACACTTCGTCACTGATGTGGACTTTGATGACCTTCAGGATGTGCCTGTCATGTTGATTCAGCAGGTTAGTGCTGGTTATGTGTTTTAAAGTGCAATAAAGACTTCTTTGAATCTTCTTGTGACTTCATTTTTTGAGGTGTCGTCTTTGTTAGTGTTCTCTAATGCACCTTTAATAGAAGAAGCAGAGCTTGGAGATTCGTCTGAGCCACTTCAGGCTCTGGATGTTGTGGGGCTGCTGTGGTTGACACGCTGCTCACCGTGTGGAGGTTCAGGTCTGTGCCCTTAGTGATGGTTCTGTTTTACAGGAGGATGTGCTCCAGGCTTCCCTGGGAAGGTGTTTGTATGCGGTCACTCTAAATGTTTACTCACTGCTCTTTCATTTGTTTACATTTGCAGACTTTTAATTTATTGATTTCTTTCAGTTATACATTTAACCTGAGGCTTCTTGTTTATTTAAAACTGTATTTATTTTTACATTAACATTTGCTTCACACTTCATTTTAAAATGTTTCTAAATGTGTTTTAGTTTTAATTCAAAGGAAATTGTCATTGTGTTTCTGTGGGCTTATTTTAATCTTAATATATTTGCATAAACTGGAAAACACTTTGAGTTTGTGTTTTCAAATGTGTTAAATACATAAATGTGACTTAATTTGTTGTAAAAATCTGTGAAAATCAGTTCGACACCTCCATTCAAAGTTCTACATAGAGATAAAAGATCTGGTGCATTCAGGTGCTGTGGGATTTAATAGTTGTAACAAAAAAATTAATAGGTTCTAAATATTAAAGATCCATTGTCTTTTTTTTTAAACAAAAACAAAACTCTGTTGTAGAATGGGTTAAAAACAGGAATGAGTCACAGCCTGATGAGCCTCCCTCTGCTTCCTGCTTTCTAACTCAGCACCTCTTGCTTTGGAATTCCCTGTAACACACAATAAAGCAATTTATGAAAATACACAGAGAAAATATACAGTGTTTATTGTTATAACCACACACATGGCTGTCTTTGGCCTCAGTCCTCCATTTTTTGCCAGCCTTGGGAAAAAAATAAAGGTTTGGATGTGGCATTGTGAATTTTTACTGAGAATATTAAAATGCAGAAACACCGTCTGTTATGTGTAAAGCAGCGGGGATGGAGTGAGGCTGGAGCACTGCTATTATTATTATTAATTATGGGCTGGCACTGATAGGAGAGCATCCTGGTGGAAAGGCAGAAAATGTTCAGCATGCTTTGATGGTCTGCTCCAACTATGCTGCAGAAAGAAACCTTGAACATTACAGAAAATTCCTTGAAATCAATGCGCAGCTTGGATCGCTGGTATTCATGTTTCGGCAAAGTTAATTTGAGTTGACCTGAAGAGGGCAGCAATACACATTCAACGCGTCTATTCTCCTGGAAATACAACCGAAGAAGAAGGAACGACGCGACTGTGAAGCAGTGAAGTGTTCAGTGTGTGAGTTTGTCGCGCAGAGATGAGAACTATGAGGCGATGAAGCGCCAGGTTAAACTGCTGGATGTCCGCCTCAGACCCGAGATAAGGCCCACAGAGCAGGTATGTAAACCGCTGGACTCGGTGAGGCTGACCGGAGCGGTTTGTGGGCTCACAGCAGCTCATGACACGACTGCGGAAAACTTGTAGCATTAAACGACCAGTGAGACACGGGAGACAGCGGGAGACAGCTCCTGCTCTCCGGCTCTCACTCCGCGGCTTCACGGCGGTCCTCTGCCGCCTCCTCACCTCCGTCTGCCGATGTCCTGCAGCTTTTGGATGCAACTCTGCTGCAACACACCTGAATCAAATGGCTGAATCACCTCGTCAGTTTGCACTTACGTTCTCCACAGTCCTGCTAATGACTTAAATGTTTGGTTCAGGTGTGTTGCAGCAGCAGTCAAACAGCTGCAGGACACCGACCTTTGAGGCCTGGATTTGAGCCTCCCTGACTCAGGTTGTTTCCTGCATGTACATAGTACACAGATACCGGGAGTGGGAGCAAAAAACACACAGCACAGACTCAGCAAAGCATCCACTGCAACATAAAGGTTGGGCCATTTGCTCAATCTGGCCATCGGTGCAGAATATACTGCTGTCTATGTAAATGGGCCATAAGACTGGTCATATGCTGTGCATGGAAGGGTGTGAGGTATTAAGTATAACACTATGTAAAGATTAAAGTGTGAAGCTGAACCTTTTCTACTCTGTCGCGTGTCCTTTTGATCCTCAGGACCTCCCACAGCAACATGAAGTGTGAGGAAGAGGAGGGTCTGGATGAGCAGCAGGTCTGTAACCAGGAGAGGAGCTCCAGTCTGGACCAGGAGGACCCAGAACCTCCACAGATTAAAGAGGAGCCGGAGGAACTCAGCATCAGGCAGGAGGGAGTGAAGCAGGAGGGCGAAGGCATCATCGTCTGGACCGGGGAGGAGCGGCTCAGACAGCTGGATGACATCTGGAAACCTGAAACAAACCTGAACACCACAGGTGTGTAACACTGACTGCCTTGACTCATGTAGGATTCTAATCAAAGTTACACTTATTTATTTTAGTGGCAAAAGAGGAGTTCAGGGACCTAGAATCCTGTAGTAATTAATGTAGACTGAGTGTCAACTTTGCTAAAAATAACTTGTTAATAACGCTTTACTCTTTTTGTGGAACGTCTTCAAAAGAAAATTCCATCTGTATCAAAGCTACATTGTAGCTGTGTGCTTGTGCTGCGTACAGACAGTATAGAAGTGAATGAACATTAAAATGAGCTGCAGTTTAGCTCATTGTCACAGTTTCAGCACTACAGAACTTATATTCTCACATATGTTTTTTATAATAAATATTTTGACCTCATTGTCCTTTCAGAATTCCACCAACAACATCCAGGTAAGGAGGAGCAGGTTCTTGCACACCAGGGGAGGAACTCCCGTCTGGACCAGCAGGACCCAGAACCTCCACGGATTAAAGAGGAACCGGAGGAACTCAGCACCAGTCAGGAGGGAGAGCACGCTGTACTGAAGCAGGAGCCCGAGACCTGTGAGGTGACTCCTGCTTATGAGGGAAGTGGTCTTAATGAACCAGAACCAAACACTGACCGGCTCCTTTCTCACAACGTTCCTGAGCCTGAGAGCGTGGATCAGGGAGAAGGTGTGCATGCAGACCTGAAGAAGATGGGACATCACAGTAACAGAGTAGGAAGCTCTTTGGCATCAGAGGGTCTGTGTGAAACTGATACAAGTAAGAAGTCTTTAATATGTGACACTTGTGGGAAAAGGTTTGAGTGCAGGTCCAGCCTGATGAGACACGTGAGAGTTCACACAAGCGAGAAGCCGCATTCTTGTGGCACCTGCGGGAGAAGATTCATTTGGAAATCAGGTTTGGAAACACACGTGAGAATCCACACAGGCGAGAAGCCGTTCTTTTGTAGCACTTGCGGGAAAAGATTTAACAAGAAATCAGGGTTTGAAAGTCACGTGAGAATCCACACGGGCGAGAAGCCGTATTTTTGTGGCACTTGTGGGAAAAGCTTTGCAAAGAAATCCGGACTGGAGGCTCATCTGAGAATCCACACAGGCGAGAAGCCGTACTCCTGCAACATCTGCAGGAAAGAATTTCGAGACTTGTCAACTATGAAAAGTCACAGGAGAATCCACACAGGTGAGAAACCGTATGCCTGCAGGTGCTGTGGGGAAAGATTCAGTTGGAAATCAGGTTTGAACTTTCATCTAAGAGTCCACGCGGGTGAAGAGCCAGATCACTACAACAGCTGAGGTCCAAAAGTATTTATTCAACACGGAGGCTCAGTATTTGTCACAGTAACTGCTTCATTATAGAAAAACAACAGAAATTAGGGCTCCACTATTATTATTTATCAACAGTTCATCTGCATATTTAACCTCCGTGCTGCAGTGGATGGAGCAGCTACGAAGCTCTCTGTTCTTCACCTGCTGAGCAGGTGCTTGATGAAGCGCCTCCAGCTGTGTCCCAGTAAAGCTGATCCACTCGGTTTTAGACGTTTGATTTGCAGCGACGGAATCGTTGCAGCCCTAATGGAAATGAATCTTTCCTCACTTACCTTAATAATGTTCCTAAATAAAAACTGTTATTTTGTTTCAATTTATTTTTGATGAATGATAAACATCAGTATGTCCTGTTGGTTTGGTCTGACGTGCTGTTTCTTCATAGTGTGATTCATATGTTGCAAGATTTGATTAAAATTTCTTGTGACTAATTTTGTCTAATGTGAAATCCCTGAACTGGGGTCTTATGTGCTTAATTGGTTCATGATAAATCATTGTCATGTTTACTGGACTCGAGTAAACTCATTCTGTGCAAACCCAAACATCTGTGCAACTTGCTTCATAAGTGCAGTCACATAACAGCTGTGGATACATTATTATAGATATATTAGTCATAATTTGGATTGCATACTGTGTTTCAAACTTAGTCTCGATCTACAGCATAGGTATCAAACTCTGGCCCGCAGTGTAATTATATTTGGCCCGTGAAGCCATGCCAAAGGACAAGTGGAGCTGACCCGCCAGTACTGGAGCCTGCAGCGCATGTACTGATAATACTACAATTCCCAGAATGCTCTGCTGGTGTTTTGGTGCAAAAATCATGACGACCCATATTTTTTCTTTTTTTAACTTCATCAACATAAAGAAAAAGACTGGATTAAAATCCTGTACCTTTGAATCAGTCCTAAGTCTGAAGTGGGATTTTAAGTCGAATGAATTTGTAGCGACTGAGATCTTTAACCGAACAAAAAAAGGCGGATTGGAGCCCCGGTGCTGAGCGATCATTGCGGATTGTAACGTACCTCCTTTATGGGAAGATTTCGGGAGGGCAGCAGTGCGCATTTGATGCGTCCCAGCTACCGGAAATCACGAAGAAGAAGAAGAAGTAGACAAAAACGGAGAAGGGAAAGGCGGAAATGATGCAATTCACGGACATTTTGGCGTGTGAAGGGCAGAGAGGTAGAACAGCTTGTTTTGGTGGTGTGTTAGAGATGTTTCATGGTTGAAGCAACTATGGTGAGTTCATGAAGGAGCTGCTGAGAAATCTCAGAGGGTAAAAACAACGATCGTCCGCTATGAGCAGAGCAGCCGGTGTTGTGCCCAAAAGTGATCCTCTGCCAAAAAGTGATCGCCGACGTTTTTAATGTCTAATATATTTGCTTATGTTGGTAAATACGAACATAAGCAAACATCACGAAGGTGTTATACAGAAACTAAAGAAACGATCTTTCCGAGCATCTTTATGGCTGCATTATTCTACATTATATGCGGTGCTTTTTTAAATAACATCCCTTTTTTGGCACAACACTCGCACTGATTTCAATCAACACAGGAATGGGACTCGTGCAAGACCTAATCAAGTCAGTTTGTAGGCAGCAGACTAAAGTCGAGGAGTGGCTGGTAACAAAGGTAAACCTTCATTAAACATCCAGTAAGAAGGGAAAGTGAGTCTGGGACTGGGAGCAAACACAGGAGGTCTGCGCCTAATCAAAAAGGATCTGCTGTAGTGATTCATCCTGTAAATGTGACACTTTAAATTTCTCACATAAGTGAGCCACATGTTCGCAGTGTTGAGCCCTGCTGGAACGTATCTGCTTAGATTTGGTTAATAGGGGAGTTTATTTTTAAGGTCAATTATGTTGAAATTTATGGATCTGGTAAAATTTAAAACTGGTCAAATATTGTGCAAAGCAAGAAATAATATGTTGCCAGACAACATTAAAAATGTTCACAGACAGAAAATGGGAATATGAACTGAGAAATGAATAAAAAAACAAAGTGAGGACATGAATGAGGCGCGTGTGCAGAGCGGTCTGTTTGTGAAATAATGTAGAAGAGAATTTGAGAAGATGTAGTAATATAAACCATTTAAAAATATAAAAAATAACACATAAAGCACCATATGAATGAGGTAGGGTGTTAAATATTTACATGGATGTATGTAAATAAATATATATTATATATATATAATATATATATTAAAAATGATAAGGTTATGACAGCATCAAAAAACAGTACTTCTGGCAAGGTATAGTTACATTATGTACATGTCATGCACGTATGTATATTTCAGACTGTATAATCAGAACAGATATAAAGGGAATTAATGAGCATGTGAACTTGATTTTTATGTGTATTAACATATATTATTTACACGTTCGAAATAAAGATTTTGATATGATAGTAAAGTTTTTCTTGTCTATCTGTTCATCAGGACTTCCCATAAAAGCATGAAGTGTGAGGATGAGGAGGATCTGGATGAGCAGCAGGTCTGTAACCAGGAGAGGAACTCCAGCCTGGACCAGGAGGACCCAGAGCCTCCTCGTATTAAAGAGGAGCAGGAGGACCTGTGCATCAGTCAGGAGGGAGAGCAGCTTGTCGTGAAGCAGGAGGATGAAGGCATCATTGTCTGGACCGGGGAGGAGCGACTCAAACTGCTGGATAACATCTGGAAACCTGAAATAAAGTCATACGGAATAGGTATGTAAACCTGTGACTCATGTAGGATCCCAACCAAGTTACTTTTACAGGAAGAATTTAAGGGCAGCTGCGGCACAGTGATGTGCAGTCAGGGGAGGCAGGTGAGGCCTCACCTGTCATCATGGAAATATAAAATTAAAAAATAAATTAAATGGTTATTTATTCAGTGATTTTGTATTTTAAAGTTCTTTTCCATTTAACTTCACCTTTTTTTCAAAATTGCCAAATATTCACATTTACTGTTCAAACACTAACTGCTGCTAACTGTGCTGCTGTGCAGTGAGACCGTACTGCTGTCCTGCATGTCGCTGTTAAGTTCCAACACTTTTACTATATGAACTAAATGTCTATATTTTAGCTGGTGTAAATAATGCTCAGTGTTTTTAATCAACAGCTGTATGTGTGTAATGTATTGTTGTGCTGAGGATCATAAAACTGCTGCAGAGACACTAGGTGAGGCACGCAGTTCTCCTGCCTCATGGCAGGGGGCGCTGCTGATCCCAGTGATCCTTCTTACGACTCCTCGACTGCAGAATAATAGAATTAGACAGCAAGCTACAGGAAACAGTTAGCAAACAAGTTATCGATGCTTTTCTTTAAAAGGAGGCGCGTGGACTTCATTTATAAGTAAAGGTGTGACGATAATAAAGTTTTTAAGGTAATTTTTTCTAATAGTTTGTATATGTAAAGATGCTGATATGAAATTTTAAACCAAACACGTTAACTGTTGCCAATCAGATGGTGAATCAGCTGCTCTGTAGGTTCAGTCAGGACCCTCACCACACGTCACTGCTGCAGCTAATATCAGTAATCCATCTCTTTTCCAAGCTGTTAACCTTAAACATCTACTTTGATTCAATCAAAAGAGAAACTGACTTTTTTCAGACCGTAGAGTTTAATCAACATTAAACCACTTTCCTCTTTGAGGTACCTGATACTTCACATCTTTAACTGTCTGCGCGCTCCAGGAAAAGCTGCATTTATCCACCTGAATGTGATGGACTTGCTTTTATAAGCAGAAGACCTGTTGCACTTGTGGCAGTGAGCACTGTTAGGATAGACCTTTGTGAAGCACAACCACAGATTTGAGCATTTAATTCTCTGCCACCATCAGGGAGGGGGGGGGAGGGGAGGGAGAGAGAATAATGTTTGAGCTTATTGATATTTCAGCCTTTCATAATTTAGCCGAGTTTTACGACCGATCCCTAAATAGTGACGCTTCTTCCTCATAAACTGCCTCTGCTGAGTGTTGAAGTGTGTTTCGCACCATATTTAGAGACACACAGGTATGAATTAATGGGGGAATGCAGGGGAAACCTCCCTTCAGTGTTTATAACTCCTGCATTTGAAGAACCAGAGGAGTTACTCACACAAACCAGTAACATGATTTAATGAGATCAGATTCTGATGTTGTTTTCTTCTGCAGTAGAAACTTTTTTACTCCCAAATTATGATTATGAGCTCCTACAACCACTCAAGTCTTTGTGGAATACACTGCAGATACGAAGGAAACACAAAGGGAAAAGTATGAGATCTGATACAGTTTTCTGAGAAGGTTTGAAAATGAAGTAAGCTGACAGCCTTTTTATGCTTTATAGAGTTAAAAAGGGTTGTTGCTAGTTTGCTAACCAATATTAAGGTAATGTTGCCTGTCCTGCTTTCCGGTCGAGATGGTTCGACAAACTGACTGAAAACAGAGGTCTGTAATATTTTTGGACTGAGCAGAAAATTTTGAACATAAGCAGAAATTCTGCTGAAACACATCTGAGCTTTAAATGCCCGGGTTTAAATCAACTGGTTTGCCCTGGTGGACTGATGCCCGGCTATGGAGACGGGCTATTGGGACGTTCCGAGGGAGGCTGGGGACATTGAGTCTGAATGGACCATGTTCCGGACCTCCGTTGTTGAGGCTGCTGCTCAGATCTGTGGCTGCAAGGTGGTTGGTGCCTGTTGTGGTGGCAATACCTGAACCAGATGGTGGTCACTGGAGGTTAAAGGAGCCATCAAGCTGAAGGAGGAGTCCTATGGGACTCCTGAAGCAGCTGACGGGTACTGGCAGGCCAAGGTTGGGCAGTGGTTGATGCAAAAACTCGGGTGTGGGAGACGTTTGGTGAGGCAATGGAAAAAGACCTTCGAGTGGCCTTGAAGCGATTTCAGCAAACTGTCAGACGATTCATGAGGGAAAAGCTGTGCTCTACTCACACGGTCTATAGTGTGGGTGGGGTGCTGTTGATTTCAACTGAGGCTACAGTCAAGCGGTGGAAGGAATACTTCGAGGACCTCCTTAATCCCAATCGCACGCCTTAGTGGAAGGGGATGATTCGCCCATCACTGGGGGTGAGGTCACAGAGGTGGTTAAACAACTCCTTGGTGGCAGGGCCCCTGGGGTGGACAAGATTCGCCCTGGAGTCCCCACTCTGGCTCAGGGAGGAGTTGCTGCCCCAGGTGGAGAAGTTCAAGAATCTGAGAGTCTTATTCACAAGTGACGGGAGATCAGACAGATTGGGGCTGCAACTTCGGTGATGTGAAAGCTGCACCGGTCTGTCGTGGTAAAGAGGGACATGAGTGTAAAAGCGAAGCTGTCAATTTACCGGTCGATCTACATCCCTACCCTCACCTATGGTCACGAGCTCTGGGTAGTAACTGAAAGAATAAGATTACAAAGTGGCAGAAATGAGCTTCCTCTGAAGAGCGAGAGGGTGAGGAGCGCAGCCATTTGGGAGGGTCTCAAAGTAGAACCACTGCTCCTACATATTGAAATGAGCCAGTTAAGGTGGTTCAGGTATCTGACTAGGATGCCTCTTGGGTGAGGTGTTCTGGACATGTCCTGCCGGGAGACGGCCTCCAGGGCAGTCCCAGGACATGTTGGGGAGATTATATCTCTCGGCTGGCCTGGTACTGCCTTGGGGTCCATTCGAATGAACTGGTAGAGGTGACTTTGGAGGTCTGGGCTTTTCTGCTTAGGCTGCTGTCACTGTCACCGGGCCCCAGATAAATGGAAGAAGGTGGATGGATGATAAATTAAGACAGTTTAAGAACATTGCAGACGGCCGGAGGGATAATGTTTGCTGCCTAGCTCCCACAGTATTGTTATTTCAGCTGCTAGTCGTGACCTGAGTGAAACAGATGGCGAATGTGGCTATTGGAAACTTCCTAGTAGTTTAACAGCTTGCATTAACGAGTGCAGCAGCCAGGTTATGATTTAAATAAAGAATTGAAGCAACCACATACAATGTGGACAGGAGGCTGCTTCCCCCCTGAGTTACCTGATGGTTTGCCAGAATGGTTCTGAGGCTTGCCAAAAGTGTCACCAATCTCCATCTTCTCCTATGTTTTTGCTGTGGCTGCTGCTAAAGCCAGTTTCAGTAACCAGTGGTCAGACCACCAAAGCCTCCCTGGATGTCCCTCCATTGTGTGGTGGATCCACGCATATGGAGGGTTGGCATATGTGTCAGCTTTGGGCTGAGCCTGTATCCAATCCATTTATGTATGATAAATGTGACATTCTTATTATGTAGAAACCCAATTATTAAGACTGTTTTTTCTATAATTTCTCCCTTCAGACATACCGCGACATGTCTATAAGGAAGAGGAGTTTCTCACAGATCAGCAGGTCTGTAACCAGGAGAGGAACTCCAGTCTGGACCAGGAAGACCCAGATCCTCCACAGTTTAAAACGGAACAGGAGGAGCTCTGCACCAACATGGAGGGAGAGCAACTTATGCTGAAGGAAGAGACTGATGCCTTTACTGTGACTCCTGCTTATGAGGAAAGTGAACCAGATCTGGACAGTGACCTTTCTTACAATTCTCCTGAACCCGAGAGCCAAGACCAGGAAGAAAGTGAGCCTGTGTACTTAGCATCAACCAGGAATGCAGAGCAAAAGAACAGGGCACATCAGAGTAACAGTAAGAAAGCAGACAACTCTCCAGTGTTGGAGAAGCCGTGTAAAACGGAGACAAGTAAAACGTGTTTAAAGTGTGACACTTGTGGAAAAATGTTTCTGTATAGATCTAGACTGACTGCACATCTGAGAGTTCACACAGGTGAGAAACCGTATTCTTGTGGCACCTGTGAAAAAAAATTTAGTGACTTGTCAACATTCAGAACGCACATGAGAATTCACACAGGTAAGAGGCCACATTCCTGTGGCACCTGTGGGAAGACATTCCGGCAAATGACGCACTTAAAAACTCACCGGAGAATTCACACGGGGGAGAAACCGTATTCCTGTAACATCTGCGAGAAAAGATTTACTGACTTGTCAACTTTCAAAACGCACACGACAATTCATACAGGTGAGAAGCCACATTGTTGTAGCACCTGTGGAAAAAGATTTACTCATAAATCAACATTAAAAACTCATATAACAATCCACACAGGGGAGAAGCCGTATTCTTGTAGCATTTGTGGGAAAAGCTTTCGCGGCTTGACAGCAATAAAAACTCACAGGAGAGTCCACACAGGTGAGAAACCTTATTCTTGTAGCACCTGTGGGAAAAGATTCAGTAAGAAATCAACGCTGGAAGCTCATGTAGCAGACCACGCAGTCCAGAAGCCTTATTTCTGCTGCACCTGTGGGAAAAGATTCAGTCAGAAATCAACACCGGAAACTGGCGTAACAATCGGCACAGGTGAGAAGCCTCATTCTTGTAGCACTTGTGGGAAAATATTTAGTGATTTGTCAACGTTCAATACGCAGATGGGAATTTACACCGGTGAGAGGACACATTCTTGCAGCACCTGCGGGAAACGATTCAGTAGGAAATCAACACTCGCGGCTCATGTAAGAATTCACACAGGTGAGAAGCCACATTCTTGTCGCACTTGTAAGGAAAGATTCACTTACATGATTCAGTTGAAAAGACACATGAAAATTCATGCAGGTTAAAAGGTTAAACCTTGTAAAATGTTGAAGAGGCAACTTTGGTGAGAAACCAGGTAACTGCAGCTCCGGGATGACCTTCAGTTCAGTGTGCTGTATTTTACTTTAGGTTGTAGAGGTTACACATGTGCGTAAACTGTAGTTCAAAGTTAACTTTTTCATTTAAGAGTTTTGATGAAGTAAAATGAGCATGAAAAGTAGGATTTTTAATTTTTTTTTCAATAATGTGTATTTCATTCATAGTAATAGATTTTACTACATGATGAAAAGCTGGAAAAAGATGCACATAAGCACAAACATCTTGTGTCATTGTGAACTTTGAGGTCACCTCATGTATTGGGATGTTTTTCATGAAGTTTATTCTTTGATCTGTAACTAATTTTTCCTGAGGAATCAAGTTTTTGTGTCTGATTCTGTGTTTATGTAAATTAAGAAGCTGCTGTTTTGACAGTTTGGATAAACATGTCTGTGTGCTTTTTACTTCTGTTTTGCTGTCGTAGCTGCAGGGCTTTTTGTTTCGTTGCAGGGCAATGAGAGACACAAAGTGTTCATGTAGTATGTAGCTGCAGGCTCACACTTCAAACTGCATTAAAATGTAACAGTAAAAACCTTTTCTTGTTGTTTTTAGTCACTTAATCAGCCGTTTTTCATAATTAATGCAGATTTCCCTCATTACCACGTTGTTTGACCTGCTGTTTGATGTAAAAGATGCCATTTCAACAAAGCTGGAGAAGCAGATCATCTAGGCTATATCCCATTTCAATGAAGGAGAAGCTTTTCCAGCCCAAGAAATAAGAATTAAGAAGCAATTAACCATTAAATTATTTAGATTTTACTTCAATTACTCTAAAGACAGCTGCAATAACCTTATAGGTATGAACCAGCTCTTAAAGTGTTTAAACTAATTTCTCTGTTCACATCAGGATTGAATTTGAAATATGAGAAAGAAAATAAATAAATTTAGCACAGTGTATGTAAAATGATCTCTGTCGTATAAAAACAGTTTCTCTCCTCTTCCTGGAATGAGTCTGTTAGGTTTTTTCCTAAGACAGAAGAGACCACAGCCTGATGAGCCTCCCTCTGCTTCCTGCTCTCTAACTCAGCACCTCCTCTCTGTCCACATGTCTCCTTGTTCCCTCCCCTTCAGATCTGCACTTTGTAGATGGGTGTAACCAACATGTGGAGCTGAGTAAGAGCTGATAAGCTCCGTTCAAAGCAGAAACTCGTGTTGTTTGTATCAGAGCTCAGACTAGACTAGTTCTCGCTATGATGCACCTGTAGTGTCTGCCAAAGGGCAGCAGGTCGAACAGGTCAAAACCAGGGTGTGAGCTGTCCTTGATGATATTTTCGGATCTACTCAGGCAGTGGGAGGTGTAGATGTCCATCAGGGAGGGAAGAGGGCAGCCAGTGTATGCAGAGATTAAGCACTAAGGATTTTGGACATATGAAAATAAAAATTGATTAATTTATTTTTTTTAGTATGTCACAGCCGGATGACCCTCCGTCTGCTTCCTCCCCTTCAGATATGCTCTTTGAAAATGGGTGTAACCAATATGTGGTGACATGTAAGAGCTGATAGGCCCCATTTACTGCCAAAACTCATGTTGTTTGTATCAGAGTTCAGACTAGTTTCAGTTATAAGGAAGTGAAACTCACACAGTCACTGACACTGAGAGGAGAAATGGCTCAGAAAGGAGTTCAGCTGGACCGAGAAACCTTCTCTTGTTCCATCTGTTTGGATCTACTGAAGGACCCGGTGACTATTCCCTGTGGACACAGCTACTGCAGGAACTGTATTAATGCCCACTGGGATACAGAGGAGGGGAAGAAAATCTGCAGCTGCCCTCAGTGCAGACAGACCTTCACACCGAGGCCTGTCCTGGTGAAAAACACCATGTTAGCAGATTTAGTGGAGCAGCTGAAGAAGACTGGACTCCAAGCTGCTCCTGCTGATCACTGCTATGCTGGACCTGAAGATGTGGCCTGTGATTTCTGCACTGGGAGAAAAATGAAGGCAGTGAAGTCCTGTTTGGTCTGTCTGGTCTCTTACTGTGAGGAACACCTTCAGCCTCATTATGATGTGGCTCCACTAAAGAAACACAAGCTGGTGGAGCCCTGCAAGAAGCTCCAGGAGAACATCTGCTCTCGTCATGATGAGGTGATGAAGATGTTCTGCCGTACTGATCAGCAGAGTATCTGTTATCTCTGCTCTGTGGATGAACATAAAGGCCACGACACAGTCTCAGCTGCAGCAGAAAGGACTGAGAGGCAGAGAGAGCTCGAGGTGAGTCGACAAAACATCCAGCAGAGACTCCAGGACAGAGAGAAAGATGTGAAGCTGCTTCAACAGGAGGTGGAGGCCATCAATCAGTCTGCTGATAA
>VOQJ01046538.1:0-14860 GCA_015052665.1 Apistogramma diplotaenia | reverse complement strand
TATATATACATATATATATACATATATATATACATATATATATATATATTTACACACACACACACACACACACACATCAGACAATCCTTCTGAGGTAAAGATGAAACAACTGATCAAATGAATAAAACTAAACCAAAACAAGCTGCAGTGCAAAGACTTTCATGAACTACAACAGTGATAACAGGCAGGATGAAAAAAAAGCTTTATGCCTCACTTTAATTCAGTTACATTTCTGTCTTCAGTGCAGACAATACAAACCAGTGACAGTGTGAGTTGTGCCACACATACTAATGCACTCGCGTGTGAAATGTCTTTACAGTATTGCTATAATCACGTTGTTCCCTCTTGCTCAAGATTTTCTGAAGCACCGGTCCACAAATCTATGGAGAGTTCAGAGGGGCTCCTTGTACCTCAAAGCAAGTTTTCTCTGTCCTGTGCACTGATGAAACACATTGGCAGTCCTCTGCTTCCATCTCACACTGTTGTCCTGAGAGCCATTTAGTTTACGTTTTATTCATTTCCATCTCCGATTTGGTCATATTACAGCCTTTTTAAAAGTCCTGCTTTAACAATGGCAGGCACCAATCTCTCAACCACTAAGAAAAGACAAAGAAAAGAGAAAAACTAATTACAGTTATCTGTGACTGAGATGCAGTTAGTCTCTGTTGAACATTTGGGGTTGTAGCAGCATCCCTCTATATCCTCCTCATTAAAGCCCTTGTGAACTGTGTTCCATTAGGCTGTAGTCTGTGGTCTGCTCACAGCAGTCTAGAGGACCTCCACAAGTCATTTGTCAAAGTACTTTAATGTCTGTCTTGGCTTTCCTTTGAAAAACTGTGAGATCAGGTTTTCCTCATCATCCGGCGGGTCTGCCAGATGTGAAACTTGCTATAGGCTGTCTGCAACATCTCCTCCAAGTGCCCTGTGAGCTGTGGGAACATCAAAGAGAGTTTAACACAGGATCCACCTGGTGAAAGAAAGTCTTTGCAACACTGTCAGCACCTCAGACACTTACATTTGTACTCAAGTACTGACGCTGAATTTTCTCCTTAAACGGATGAAGCTTGGTCATTTGAAATCTCTCGAGGTTCGACTTCATTTTTATCACCTGTTAAAAAATACAAGATGACACGAATAGGGAAAAAAAAAGAGTTAACCATGTGCGGAAAGAGTAACACTAAAATAATCAGCTGAGGTTTACAGATGTTTCAGCTTTGTGGTGGCAAGAATGTCAACAAATGTCCTTATTGTTTTTCTTAGTTTACTCATGAATTTGCATGCTGTTTGTTAAGTGCACCGGTGTGAAAGGTCAGAAATGTTCATCTAATTCATTTAGACAGGTCTTTCAAATCTGATATGTACAGAGGAGGTCAGGAGAAAGGTAACAGGAGTGTCTACAGCCATCTGTAAACCATGGTGGAGAGACCGTCATGGTTTGGGGCTGCATTTGAGCCAGTGGTGTTGGAGATCTTCTCAAAATTGATGAAAATATGAACATAGAAAAGTACCATCAAATTTTGTTCCTCCACACAATACCACATGGAAGGCATCTGATTGGCAAAGACTTTAATTTTCAGCATGACAATGATCCCAAACAGCAGGAAATGCATACCTACAGATAATGGAACACTATCAGTCACGGACTGGCCTCCGCAGAGCCCGGACCTCAACATTATTGAAGTAGTGTGTGGGAACTGTACAAACTGCTTGCACGTTTCAATGAATCTGTGCACCTATTTCTAAATTTTCAATCATAGGATAAAAAAAATGAGGGATGGCTCAAGACTTTTACATGGTTCTTATGTTAATGTTAACACAATGTTAATGTTGTGATTACTGCCAATGTACAACTGTGCAGGCAGGCATTCTCAAGGATTAAGAAAATAAACTTTTTATCATTCACCTTCTCCTCCAAAAACGGCGTGTTTACAGGAAAACAGGACCAGAAGTGTCTCAATAACTCTCCAGCAGCTACATAAAGATGCTTCAACTCTCCCTGGATCTCAGTGGGCACCATTTCTGAAAGGAAAAAAAAAATGTAAATTATTATCAAAGCTGTTAGGTACACCAATTTGCAATATAAGACTGACACAACAATTTATCACTTTTTAGTGGCAATCACACATTTCAACAATAAAAAAATACTTTTTGAAAACTTGATGTTTATCATGTTGCTCAGCAGCATTTTAGCTCAGCAACGGTCTACAACACTTTGTTGTAGTAAATCTGTACAACACACTTACGATTTATGGCTTGCTGTGCACCTGCCTGCATGAGGACACCACCTGGAGAAAGTGCTGCAATGGCAGAAGTGGCTGCTGTGCTGGACAACACCTGCAAAAAAGCATTCCTGCAGTTAAAACTATGTCATGCTTATAATTTGATAAAGTTGTAACAGTCAGTACATGAAGTAATCACAGTGACATTAAAATAAATGTAGAAGATCTGAAATTGAATTTTTAACTCAGAAAAGTTTATCTCTGCTCTATCTATAACAACTCAAAGACTGAAGTCAGATCATCTAAAATCTTCTCCTTCTACCAAAGAACAAATTAATTTAAAAACTGACTCATCTGTTAACATTTGAAGTTGATCCACATCATCTCATGATTGTAGTCTGGGAGATTTAAATGTCTCCCATTCGGCTCATGAAGGAAGCACTGAACAGGACTCTCAGTATTTGAAACATCACATCTCTGAGTGAAAGGAGTCATAAATAATGGAGGCAACAAACAAGGGAGGTCTGACAAGTTTTCCCCAGTAAATGACAGGGCTGGTTTATGATAGGTTTAAGCAATAACACCCCTGGGTTATATCACCATTTAAGTTGGCCTGTTCACAACATCAACTGTGTGTTAAAAAGCCTTTCTGCCTTGGCTTTCTGACAGAAAATACTGAAGGCAAACACTCTAAACATGAACCCAGAGCAACGCTGACTACTAAGTCTTAAGAACACGACCATCACAGGGACGTCAGACTGTTTGCTGAGCACCTCCTGGACATGTGTCCTTCTGATTTTAACCTGGAAATTTGTTACTGAACTTAAGAGCTGTGTATAAATGGCTCCAAAGGTCAGAGACTATTGAACCACAACGAGGCTTTTCATTAGTGCGCATGCATCTAATTATAGTCTGGATGAGCATGTGAATGCACGGTGAGCTAAGAGCTCCTGGTGACAGTGATTTCCACATCAGCTTTAACCACATGAATAAATGATAGTGACAAAAAGCGTCGGCTCTAACCCGGGTGAGGCTGGGTTTGTAATTGGCCATCTCATGCCGGATGTAGTTGACAGAGTTGATGATATCCTGGCTAGTTGTATACTGCTGGGACTGGAGTGGCACAGGTCCATGAGCATACCTTATTAAAAAAAGTGGAATGACAGACATTATGGCTTGGACTAAAAATGTGGCTGTTTTATTAGCCTAAAAACATGCAAAAGAGAAGCATCTTGTTCTCAGTACAAAGAATCATTATACTGTTGCAAAAACCCCCAAAAACAAACAAAAATAAAATCTGACCTTTTATTACAACATACCTATTATGAAACACTAAAAGCGAGAGTTTTGTCCAAATGAAGGTTCAGCACCAACTAACACCTCTTCCCACTTCTTGCTTAGCTTATTTTTTGGCTGTAGAGCTCTATAAATTGTTCAGGCTCTATAAACTTTTCTAAAGCTGACACCTAATCAGCACCTAATGCAGTTTAACAGATAGAATATCTGCTGGGAAAATAAACTTTGACTCAAACTCTTCCAGGTCTGGGGTATAAACTTTTTTGGCTTCTGACCTGAGAACCACTGAGCTATTAACTGTTAATTGATTTTCTTTTTATCAGCTAAACACAGACCATAGATTGATTTGAACAGATTTTTAGATCAATTACTGATTACAATTACAAAAAAAGACCATTATGTTTCTGTATATGTGACACAGCACAGGAAGACAAAAACCACCGAGCAATGATGCAATGAAGCACCAAGCGGGAAAACTTTGGACTTCAGCCTCATTTTCACATGCTACGACATGTATATTATACATTTATTACCTTATAATAATTTTACAGGCATAATTCCAACTGCTAGCAGATGAAGTTAATAGGTTTAAAAATAAAATTTGAGTCTTCTATAAATGAATAAAATAAATAAACAATAAAAAGTGGAGAAGCAGTACCTGTCAGACTTCTTCAGGTTTAATGGGACTGTTTTTGGTCTGTTTTCCCTTTGCAGATCCTCATATTCTATGGCTTCCTGTAGTTTAACCTAAGAAAGTTTGCCCACCGAACAGCATTAGTGAAACTAGTACAGAGAGACGGCCAGACTGTAAAAACACAAAGCTATGGAGCACTATACCTTCTTAACAGGGGGTTGAAAGAAGTCAGAATCCCTTGAGTTTCCATCTGTACTGCTCGTCTCACTGGCTTGGTCAGATGGTAACTCCCTTTAAAAACAGGAGATTTTTAGGAGAAAGATAAAAGACACTGAAAAGCTTGCTTTCAATTTTATAGTAAAATTTCTCTACCCTTTCCGTGAGCCAGCTGCCAGGACCATGGCACTGTGATGGTTGAACCGCTTTATAATGGCAGAGTTGCTGCTCTCCTTCACTGTCTTGTTTGCGTTGGACGTCGAGGGCTGTGTTGTGCAAATTCCATAACCCTGTGTCACAAAAAACACCAAGTTTTGAAATTGAAAGAGGAAAAGGGAAAAAAAAAGTCAATGATTAAATAGTTGTCAGACATGACTGAGGCTGGCTAATCATCTCACCTCATCTAATGTTTTATCCTCCAGTGACTGGAGGTCAACCAAGGGATTCTTCACTCCTTGAGTCACCAGAGACTTTAACCCTGCGTGGATCAGATTTTAAAAACAAGATTACATTAAAGACTCTACATGTGCTGACGGTCCTAGAAAGGAGTCATATTGCCTACCCTTCTCATCCTGCTTCGCACACTCCGAGAAGATATCCTGTGTTCCTGTGTTGATGCGGTCTCTGTGAAAATAATGGGACTGGAAAAAGCGGGTCCAGAACTCCTTCTCCGTCAGGTTATGAGGCACATTTTCGCTATACTTCTGTTTGACTGAAGTAAAATGCAAAGTCATAAAATTACATTTCTACATGTGATGAGTAACACCAGTAGCACATTTAATATGATCACAAAAAACACGGAATACACTGTGCAGTTTCATTCCCAGCACAAGACAACTGATTTCACAAGGTATTGCTTCCCTTCTGACTTATTTAGTGCCAGTTAGTAAAATCACTGTCGCAGTCTTTGGCACAAATAAAAATCTGAGCTTGTAGTAGTGACTTTCTGGGGCTCTCACAGCTGATGAGATAACGTACAATCAAGATATAATTGTTTACCTGCAGGATATGTTCTGAAGATGGATTCAATAATGTCAGCTGTCAGGTTATATCTCAGTCCATTGCAACCATCTGTTTGAGGTCTAATGTCTGCCTGTGAAGCATAAAAATGAGGTCTATTAAACGTAAGCAAACATAATTACCTACAGCTAAAGAACTGACTCCAGATTAAGAAATGTGAAGTCCAATTATGCCAGGCTACATGAACTCACCAGAAATGCTCCAGATATGCCGACATCCTGTTTGTTGTTGTACGGTGAGGGGTCCGAGTTGCTAATGCCTCCTAACCGATTGGCCCAGAATTCCTCAGCACTGATCACTTGGCTCACCACAAGGTCTTTATATAGCTGGAAAAGCACTGGATCTTCTTGAAGCATCCTGCAGGAGAAAATACAAAAATCAGAGAGTAAAAGTGGGTTCATACAAATAAATGCAAAGCAGCTGAGAGCAGCTTTATTTACATTACTCTGTTTCCCTCTCAGCTCATTTAATAGGGTACATGTACTGTAAATTGACAGTTCAGTCTCTGACTTAAGTGCACTGACAACTGATACAATCTTGTTCACATGAACTACAAAGTCAATTTGGTTTTAGTGTTTGCATTTTTAAAAACTGCAACCTATTTATTATATTTACACACACCATCCAGAGCATTTTAGGATTCTTTAAGCTGGGAATGCCGCTGGTCTGATTTTAGCTGAAAATTCTGGGTCTGTGTCTAAGTCTGGATGGACAGAAAAGAGACTTTTGAAAACAAAGATGTTGGCACCCATGTTTGTTGACTGGTTGGCTCTTAGTCACAAAATCTAAGGAGACACATTACAGCTATTTCACAGTTTTTGCAGTTTCATCCTTTACGTGCAAGTATTGATATCTAAATGCCAAGACTTCTTAAAACAATGCTGGATTTTTCTAAATGTATTTTCCTTTTGTGGAAACTCCCAATCGGTTTTCTGCTACCACGACTACTTTAAACTCATTTTTGAAGCAGTTCTGCTTCATTGTTGATTCTCCATAGTATTTTTCCACAAATTACCTTATGCTTCCTGTTTACACTAGTACATGCATGCCCAGCATGCCCATGCATGCAATTGTTACTGGCCCCAAACGTGAACGCTCCAACAGCTTATATTTTGTCTTGAAAAGGGCAGGTAAATCATGAACATGTTTCCCCCGTCACTTCTGCCAGATTCCCAGCTACATTGAAAATGCATCTCAGACTTAATATCTCTTAGTACTAAAATCAGAATGAAGTCAAATATAAAACAATGCAAACTCAAATGATATACAATTAAAGAGAATCATGTCCGATTCTGTTCTTTATATAATAATCGGCCACCAAACACATTCAATTTGTTACTCAGAGCTAACAATTACACTTCTATTTCCACACAGGTTTGTGGGACTGGTATTCCTGGTTTGGAATATGTTTACAGAATATTTGTATAGTGGGAAATCCTGTGCCAGAGCCAGCTGGATTATCATATTACACTAAGGAATTATGAAGAATTCTTGGGCATGTAGAACTCCATGTATATGAATATGTGGTGGGTTAAGGTAGCTTGCAGTGTCTTAGCAGCATTTCAACATTACATGGCAAGGCACAAAACAAATACACATATTGATAAGGGGAACTACTGGATAAGGCAAACATGTGGACGACATGCATGATTTTATTCATTACTAACCAGGAAGAAATACATAAATGATGACATCAACGACGTTTCTAGCTTCTGCCAATCTGAAGATGAGAGCTAAAACCACACTGATGCTGCATTCCATTTTCAAGTCAGAACTGAGAGTTCCCAGTCTGGCTTTTCAAGTGGAACATCCTCTCAAGATGCCTTCCCACTCGGAAAATCAGAGAAGTCATACCAATCCAATAACCATAAGTAAAATTGTAAAACTTGTAAGCTGCACTACCACTGTTGTGCATTTGTGACTCACTAAATAAGGTATACTCAGAGACCTGATCAGACTCTAGCTGTAAATGTGGTGCGGCAGCAGTTACTATGCTGTACTCTAGGAACTGCTAGTGAGGGCTAGGGAATGACTGCCTTTTTATCTTATACAAAACCAATTTTTCCGACTACTGGATCGACTTGAGTCAACTCAAGTATGACAACTCTAACATCTGACTTCTGAAGAAAAAAAAAAAGAATGCAGCATCTCAGTAAAACAGGGTGTGCCCTTGTAGTACAACTTGGAATCCAACTCCACTCAGGATCCCTCACAGAATTAGACATTTAAGGCCCTAAAAGGCCTTAAAAAAAAGAAAAAGAAATTTAAGGCCCTTATTTAACAAAATTACACATAAACATATATGTGACTTAGTTTTACATATGTGTAGGCAGGTTAGTACAGACTGAGATTACTTGTGACACTTTACTAAAGGCAGACACATGTGTTTATTTTAAAGCTTTACCTGTTTTTCTCTTCCAGCTCCTTGTTGGCTTTCTTCTTGAATTTGGGCAGTAGCTGCTGCAGCAGTTCCTTGGCAGCATCTCGGTCTTTGAGTGCAGTGCTCTCATTGGCAAAATGGAATGTGGTGCTCTCACCAGTGTGAAGGACCAGCTGGAGCTGAACTTTGGCTTTCCCATCAGGGCTGATCTTCTGACCTGTACAGAGCAGAAACAAAGCAACACTTGAGAACATTCACCGCAGGTGCCATCCTTAGCGTCTCTGCTTGCACTTTAATGGCATCTAGTACTTACACCGGATATCGGCATATAAGTGGCTGACTGTGAAGCGGTCTTTGCCTTCTGGACCCCAGGCTATACGTTCAGCCATCAGATAGAGAGTGCCATCCTGCTTCCTCTGACGGACCTTTTTTAACACCAGCAGCACCTCCTCTGACAGTGATGCCATAGTTCAAACAAGTGACTGCGAAAACAGATGAACTGCCGCTGATTATCAGTAGTAACAATGCCCTAATGTAATCACACAATACAGAATGTAGATGAGTTTCAAATTTGAGTTAGCGGTATGAAAAAAAACGACTAACGGGAGCTCAAACAAAGCGAACAGTTTATTTCAGTAAGCGAACGAGCTGCAAGCAAGAATAATTTAAGCTCACCCCACTATACTGTGATAAATGTATGTTCTTCCTAGGAAGCCTCTCCTAGAGAACAGTAATGGGATTTAACCATACACAAAGTCACTGTGGTGTTGACAGTTTTCTCATTTCCACTCAGCTAAGCAGCCTGACGTTAGCTAACAGCGAAGAAGAAGAGAAAAGCTTCAGGGTGAAGTCGGCAGTAAACTTACTTTACCTCGCAATAAATTAACACTGCAACGAAAAGTTTCGCTTTCCCTCAACACATAATATCCACACGCTTTATTCTTCAGTATAAAAACTGCAGAATGAGTTACATTAGCGAATTTTTCACGACTCCAACGGAGAACGATCCGACTTCAGCGCCGACATGACTGCCGAGCGGTGTGTTACACTATAACGGTTCCGGTGGGGTAAGCCAAAGAAAACCATGGTTCCACCAAGGACCTTAGAGGAAGGCAGAGATACTATTTAATATACACCTTAGCCGCATTAACAGATTTGCTACTAGTAATTATGATGTTAAATATTAAACACGACTAAGGTGGCACAATGAATTATATTTTGATAGCTCATGTATGTAAACAAATATTTCATATATTAGGCCGAGTATGTAAGACATACATATTACTTTAAAGAAATTATGTACGATGGTAATCTGTCCATATTTACAAAAGTATTAGCTCATCTGCCTTTGCACACATATGAAGTTGAGTAACTTTCTATTCTTAATCCATAGGGTTTAATATGACGCATGCCCACTGTTTACATCTGTAACAGCTTCAACTCTTCTGGGAAGGATTTCACCAAGGTTTAGGACTGTGGTTCATGGGAATTTTTGACCATTTGTCTAGAAGTGCATTTGTAAGGTCAGACTCACGGTCTTTGCTCTAATTCATTCCAGTGGTGTTTTATTGGGTTGAGGTCAGGACTGTGCAGACCAGTCAAGGTTGGAAGCATGAAATTGTGCAAATTGTCTTGGTATGCTGAAACATTAAGAGTTCCTTTCACTGGAATTAAGGGGCCAAGCCCAACTCCTGAAAACCAACTCCACACCATAATCCCCCTCCACCAAACTTTACACTTGGCAAAATCCAGTAAGATAAGTTAATTATTTTTAACTTAGATTAAACAAAGTGCTGGTAACATTCATCACAGATTTTGGTCATTATTGCCACGATAGGATCACACAGTTGCTGCAGATTTTGTCAGTTGTATATCCATGATTCAAATCTCCCGTTTCATGACTCCAAAAGTGCTTTGGGTGACTGTGGAGGCCATTTGAGAACAGCCAACTCACTGTCGTGTTCAAGAAAACAGTTTGAGATGACACGACATGAAAGATTATCCTGCTGGAAACAGTCATCACAAGATGGGTACACTATGGTCACATAGAGATGGAAATGGTCAGCAACAAATTGCAGCTAGGCAGTGGCATTTAAATTAAGCTTGTTCAGTACTAAGGGACCCAAAGTTTAACAAGAAAATATCCCCTACACCATTACACCAGCAGCAGCAGCAGCAGCCTGAACTGTTGATACAAGCAGGATGGATCAGTGCTTTCAGGTTGCTTACATCCATGGGCGGATCTACTGGGGTGGCATAGGGTGGCAAGTGCCACCCTAAAAGACAGCCTTGCCACCCCCGTTGCTACCCCAACTGGCAGCAACGAATTAAAAGAAAAGTTGTTGCCAATTTGTTATTTACGCGTGCGTACTCCAATGTCCGACTGCTCTGAAAGCAGCATGAGATTACGTCAGAGCGGCAATAGACTTGATATGTTTGGAAATCTGAGCGGCGCGAAATAAGGAGCCAGGAGTCCAGAGGAAAGGAGACACGAGAAGAAATTATCTATCAAGAAATAATGAAAGCGCCGTGCTAGGGTAGTTACGATGCTGATTTTATGATAAAAATCTTGTTGCTAACTACAGATAATGTTAGCTAGACCTGACGTTAGTTTTGTGCTTACTGCTACTTTAGTTGGCTAAAAGTTAACACTGATTCAGCGTCTGTCAATGCAGACATTGTAAAGTTACAGAAATGAAGAGCAAAGGTAGCAGATGTAGTTTTTTCACCAACGAGAAAGGCGAGAGTAAACAAGGTAAACAGGGAAGAGGATATGAAGGAGAGAGAGAAGGACAACAGAAACATGGCAGAGAGAATACAAGGACGAGGTAACCAGGGAGAGGAGGAGGAGGGTGAAGACTACAGTGATGAAGATCTGGAGGAGTGAGAGCATCAGCTAGATTAGGAGGGAGAAAGCGACAGACAAGATAACATGCAGGGCTCAGACAGTCAGAGGCTGAGCATCACCAACCATCTCCAGTCCAGCTGCTCCACATGGTAGGAGATTGTTGCTGCATATACATGAAGTTAGATATGAATAGGAACAACAAGTGAAAAACATGGATGTTTTACTTTGAGGTGTATTTAAGAGAGATTACATTGACTTCTTCAAATAAATGTTCATATTTGCTTTGTTTAAAAAAACAAAAAACTCTTACATATTGTTGATAGGCAGTGAGAGAATAAAAATTACCGTATTTACCGGACTATAAGAAGCACTTTTTTTCATAGATTGGTGGGGGGTGCATCTAATACTCTGGAGCAACTAATATGTGAAATTATAAACACTGTGTTAAAAGTCATTACTTTATTTTGATGACGTGCTTACTCTTTTGTTACGGTAGTTGGAGAATACTGGTCATCACTACAGTACGTCAAACTGTGACATCATTACGTTCTTGTGATACTATTGTCTTCACCCGCAAAGTTTGTATGGGGGAGATGTGCTTTATGAAGCCTTTTATGTTCAATAAATATGCCTAAAGGCTAAAGAGAAGTGGAGTCACGTCTCACTTATCAAGATGAAATGTCTGTTTTTGGTTTCAGATTTTATCAAAACAATTTCCCCAAAAAGTGCATCTTATAGTCCGGTGCAACTAATATATGTTTTTTTCTTAATTATTATGATGTTGTGACCAATACTCCGGAGCGGCGTATAGTCCAAAAAATACGGTAGTCACTTTTGTCAAAAATGTCGATGGAACCTTATAGTTCTAAAGGGTATGTTGCCACCCCTCAAACATTCCTGCCCCCCTCTTGCCACCCCATAAATATTTTTCTAGATCCGCCCCTGCTTACATCAGTTTCTGACGCTACCATCCTAATGCTGCAGGAGAAGTCAAGACTCATAAAATCAGGCAAAGTTTTTCCAATTTTCCAATTGTGTTGTCCAATTTTGGTGAGTATGCATGAATTATTCCTTCCCTTGACTGACAGGAGTGGCACCTGATGTGTTCTTCTGCTGCTGTAGCCCATCTACTTCAAGGTTTCATATTCTGTGCATTCACAGATGCATGATTGGCTGGTTAGATATTTGTGTTTATATATAGAATAAAAATGTATTTTTTCTCCTGATTGTCTCTGATATTCCAAAAATAGACTGCATGTATTCTGTCGGTCTTGCCATTTCGAAGAAAGTCTGCCTTCACCAAATAATCTAATTTAAGAAGTAAAAATATAAAAAAATATATTATAAAGTTGAAAAGCTGTGGAATATATGTCAGGTTTGCTGCAGTGGCTGAGATAGTGGAGGACCACAGCTGAACATAATTACATAGATGAGACAAGGGGAAGCAATCCGAAACACAACCACACAGGACTAAGGACTGTTAAAATAAAACAGGAAGTAACCAAACCTAATACACGCAGACTTAACACGGGGAGACGGGCACACAGAAGGAATCTATATATGACAGAAACATTGGAAGTCAACCTAAACACAAGACATGAGACAAGTGCTAAGACACAAGAACAATGGCAGAAGAGGAGGGCTTGGAAAGCAAAACACATAACAGCCAGACAGCAGAGGAATAACAAACACCAAAACACATGGAGCAAGGAACTAATACACAGAGGGACAACAGACACCTGTCTGGGAAAGAACTGAATACAAAACACTGGGGAGCCAGGGACATGACAAAAGGACAAAAGACACTAGAACACAGGCCAATAGAAGGGCAGCGTGAGGAAAACGCAACTAAGACAAATAGCTATAACAGAAAACAAAGATAACCTAAATCAAAACTCAAAACTATGGCAAACTATGGGCAGTAAGAAAAAACAAGAACACACAATGATGATGATGATGAACAGAGAGCTTTATTGAAACAGAAGAAAGCATTTTGAAACATCAGAAATTAAACAAAGATATTTTGGACATTCTTTTGACTTTTCTTTTAATAATAAAAATTAAATGGACTGTTACATAACTGTGTCGTTAGAAATAACATTCAACTGTAATTTTAAATTCACGTTTCTCTTTTCTTATATAGAACTATTTTCGCATCAAAGGAACATGACTAGAAGCTATAAATTCTTGTATATCTGAATTTCTGCATATATGCGGAGGACAAACACCCTCAAAGACTGAAACACCACATCATAAAGTTTGTAAAGGAATGCCTTCATAAGGAAGGACACACCCACCTCACAAATACATTATTTTAACCCTCCGCCAAAAGAATACGTGAGAAAGTTATAAAGAGACATCTTAAACAGTGACTTTCAGAGCAGAACATATCTGCTGTGTAAAAGATGTTTAGATATCATTTAAAAGAAAGAGTTGAAATATCGATTTTCGAGCTTAGTTTTCCATTTTGCTGTTCACAATGTTTAGATCAATCGTCAGATGAGTCTTTGCATTCAGCAACTTTGCAGCCACACTTGTCAACTGAAATGTAGGTGTGCTCTTTTGTAGTCTTATCAGAACACTTCATATTCACTTTCTTCTTGCTGGTCTCCATTTCTTGACAGCAGGTGCATGAATGCATCATGTTCTTGGCCTCTGCCGAGTACCTGCAAGGAAAGACAGTTTCAGACAGGTGCCGATAAAAAATATATTAACATGAATAAAAAAAAAGATCACATTAAAATTGCACATGTAGTTTAGCATGACCAAGTAGTTTGTTCTGCATGTTTCCATAAATCTCACATTGAGAAGGATGCTCCACAGGATCCCTCACATGATGTGAGTTCCACTTGGTCAACTGATCTGCAGTTCTCTGTGTACAGATAGGTGGTGTTCCTGTGGATTTTACAGCTTGGATGAGCTGTGCCTGTGAAGGACATAGAAGTCACAGGGTGAGTGGACAGATATCAGGTTTGTGTTGTGTTTGGTGTTTATGTTTAACCATTTGATCTACAGCAAGAGAGTCTTAAGTCTGGAAGTCTTTGTTAATGAACACAAAATTTATATGCATCTGCTTCATTTATTGAGGTGACAAAAGAAGAGACAGACAACTTCATATTGGGCTTTGGAAACTGTCATTTAGTCACATGAACACGGGATAAATTATATAGAGAGAAAAACTTTCTACAGCTAACAAGCATTAAGGCTTTCATTTAAGTCAAAATTCCTTTATGAGAATGTTTTAAAAATTATAGCTGAATTAAGAAATGATATTTATCGAAAATTACATTTTAAAAAATATAAATGTAATGTAATCTGAACTGTTTCATACTTACAAGTTGTGCAGCAACCATTTGCATGAGTTTGCTCAGTTCCCTGAAAACAAACAGCATATTGTAAACACTAACAAACTGAAATGAGTTACTTATATTAGAAAATTAACTTGTAATGTGATTTTCTGCATGTTAATATTTACCTGTAAGAAATAAAAACATATTCTGCTTTTAAAGGCTGGATTGTACTCACTGGAACGCAGTTTTCAGGATCAAATGGAGGACACATTGTTTTGTTTATAGAGACTAAAAAGTCATTGTTCACTTGCTGGCAGTCATACGTTACACAGTTATCATTTGGTGGTGACCAAGTCTTAGATGGCTGTCAAAAGAACAGAAATAGTCAATTATTAATAATAAATTCTTTCCGATAACACATTTTTTCTGATTCTTAGAGGTTTTCATTTATGTTGTACCCACTTCAATAATCACTGGAGAAGAAAAGCCTGGGACGTCTACGATACAGGATGCCAGTACACATGATCCACAACATGATCCAGGATTGTCCTGATACACATAGCCCTATTGTAAAAAAGTACATCGGTTAATACTGTTTCCAACTTTGCTGAGATAAAGCTACAGATAGAAACTTTGCCATACTCAATGATGAGTAACCAGCAGTTATACAATACTTTAATGTTATTAATCATCCTCCAAGTGGTATTTAATAAATTTTAGTAGATTTCAGACAGACGCTATCAAGTCTGTGGCACTCAAAACTCAAAAATTTTAATGCTTTACATTCAGAATGAATGATAATGCTAATATTTCCATAAAAAAGTACCTTGTCACACATTTTTGAACACTGTTTTACATTACAGTCAATGTTGTTCAGCTCTTTATCAGAATTCTTGGTTTCAGTGCAGCTGCAAGGTTCACACGGGCTTTTGAAGAAACTTGTACCAGGCTGCAAAT
>VOQJ01046537.1:0-12285 GCA_015052665.1 Apistogramma diplotaenia | reverse complement strand
TGCTATTGGTCATGAACACGAAGAAGCTCATCCATATGCAAATCGATTGCGGATGCTCCGTTGTGCATCGAAACTCAAACACACGGTCGAAAGCAGCTGAAAAGTTTGGAAAAGGATGTGCCGGGAGCATGTCAGTTTTGGTCCTCCATACTTTTTGTTCTCTTTAGAGCAAAAACCAAATCGGAAGCACTTTTTTTTTACTGACAAAAACAAATGTCCTTTATTAAAATCATGTTTTCATATAACCCAGCAGTAGTTTAGTCTTTAATGTTGTAATATTACAAGTGTTGTGATGGTATTTATGCAATGTATGCTAGGATCATCTTGAAGCTGGATGATACTGATTTACAACTGTTTCACGACAGTCAGGGAGTTAACCCTGGCCGGAGTATGGCAGGCCGTTTTAACATATAATAGGATTCACCACACTTATATTCCAGATATCTGGAATTGATTTATGACTAGACGTATTAGTAATTTAAGATATCTTTAATCATATTTTGACAAGACAAAATACCTATTTGAGATATCTCAAATTACATTCTGACTAGTCAAAATGACGTCAGATTTGCCATTGACTTGCATGGAGGCTGCAATTCAAGATATCTACAATGAATTACTGACTATCTGAAACTCACATTTCAGATATCTAAAATTCAATTATAACTAGTCAAAAGTGAATTCAAGATATCTATGGCAGGCCGTTTTAACATAAAATCTGACAATTTGACTATCCGAAATTACATTTTAGATATCTAAAAATGTATTCTGACTCGTCGAAATGGTAATTTAAGATATCTTAAATTACATTCTGACTAGTAAGAATAATAATTCAAGATATCTTCAATTGAGTTTTGGCTAGCTTTTGTAATTTAAGATATCTTAAATTATGTCACACATCCGCAATTACAATTTAAGATATCTCTAATGTTGCTCGGTAGCGTTGGCACAGCGCGCTCGTGTGAGCCACTGCAAAGTTTTAGATTCAACAGCCTAAAAACGTTGTATTCATCATCATGTTAGGCAAGAATGCTGTTTTATATGCATATTATTTTGTTGGTATGTTGTTATATAATCACAATACAGTGTACTGTATTGTTAATGGTTAGTTAATGGCTTGCTAACCGTTAATTGCGGGTAAGCTAGTAATCAGGTTAATTAGCCGCCATGTTTTGCGCACTTTTTAAAAATGAGTTCATGTCATTTAGATATTATTTATACTGTATTAGGATGTATATTTATCATCTTGCTAGTGAGGAGATGCTCTTTTTGGGTCTTTGAAAGGGAATGCCGTCTTGTTCAGCCGGTGCCGTTGAGGAGAAGGAGCCGCTACGTTCAGGGGGTCCTGTAATCCACCAAGTATTTGGAACCAAGTACTCGCAGACACACTCCACACGTATATAGAGCTCTATATATCAAATTTTCTTTTTATTGCTGGCCAGCTATTTTATTTTGTTCAACGATGCTTCAGAGCTTTTGTTGGAGTACCTTCTGAGACATTACTCTCTTGTTAAGGATTAGCTCAGGTGGTGCCATCATCAGAATCAGAATAACTTTATTGGTTCCTTGCGGGAAATTACAGTTTCATCGTGTTGTGTTGAAGTAGCCTTGGGCAAGATGGTGAATTCTGAGTTGCCCCTGAGTGTGTATGTTTGTGTGTGTGAATGTTAGAGAAAAATGTTTAGGTATAGATAATGCTATACACCAATCAAACATAACAATATTAACACTCACAGGTGAAGTGGATATCGCTGATTATCTCCTCATCATGGCACCTGTTTGTAGGTGGGATGTATTAAAGGAGCAAGTAAACATTTTGTCCTTAAAACTGATGTGTTAGAACAGGGGGGGCAACTCCAGGCCTCGAGGGCCGATGTCCTGCAGCTTTTAGATGTGTTCCTGATCCAACACACCTGAATCACATATAGAAGTCATTAGCAGGACTCTGGAGAACTTGACTGCATACTGAGAAGGTGATTCAGGTGTGTTGGATAAGGAACACATCTAAAAGCTGCAGGACATCGGCCCCCGAGGCCTGGAGTTGCCCACCCCTGTGTTAGAATCAGGAGAAACGCGCAAGCGGAAGGATTCAAGTAAGGTTGAAGGCCAGATTTTGATGGTTAGACGACTGGGTCAGAGCTCACTGGTTGAGCAGGTGCCCGTGTGCTTCTTAGTAGGTTTCTGAGATACCTACTGGGTATTTGTGGGAATACGGAAATAGAAGAATATGGGTTAAAACAAGGTGATTCATGAAAGATATGAGGGTTAAGCAGCTAATACAAGTTTTATTGTCATGTGGAAATAAACACAGTACAACAAATTTACCAACAATAAAAATAAATAAACAAGATCTGAGCCGTACCCACACTTTGTGCAACTTTGCAAACAGATCTGTATGAATTTTAGCAATAGCAGATAATAATTGCAGTAAGAGTCAACAGTAGTGATGGGGCAGGAGAGAGGCAGTGGTAACGGTCTTATTCAGGAGTCTGTGGACACCTTTTCTCTCAAATCCTTGACAGAGTAGTTGTGAAACAGCTGACTGATCATCTGCAGAGGAATCATTTATGTGAAGAGTTTCAGTCAGGTTTTGGAATTCATCACAGTACAGAAACAGCATTAGTGAAGGTTACAAATGATCGTCTGATGGTCTCTGACAGTGGACTCATCTCTGTGCAGCTTTGACGTTGTTCAATGGAAAACCTAAGTGATATTTACCTGCTGGTAGAACTTAACAGTTCATGAGAACATTTGTTGAACTGTTTGTTCAAATCGACATACATAACAGCAGCAGGCAGACACATATACCTGCCCCCCCAGCCAGCGCCTCTCTCCCCCTCTCTTTGTGAGCCTTCTCAGCAGATGGTGGTGTCCAGCAGCTGTTTGGCCACAGAGGCCTCTTCCTTATTAGAACTGGTCATCTGAACATCTTGAACCTTGTAGCCATGTAAACGTGGATCGTTTTTGACGCGGCTCCGTGTAAACGGAAGGCGCAAACGCATCAAAACAAACGGGTGGACACGCCCCTGCTTGTATCTCTGCCATCAGCCTTCAGCGAGCTGCCTCGTATGAGACGAATTTCGAAGTTCTGCATATTTTAACTTCTGCAGCTTCACTGTAGATTTCTGTGTGTGGATGGGAGCAGCTGCTCGTTTCTTCATGTGAGAGATTGTTGGTCAGCTGGTAGATGAAGGCCTTCCTGCAGCAGATTCACAGTAAAGGTTTTAATGGCGATTACTTGAAGAAGCGCTGTTTTGGACGCTAGAAATTTTTTTCTTTGCCCTTAACACTGTGTGTGTGTGTGTGCGCGCATGTGCAGACACATCCACGCTAATCCATCTTCGGTGCTGCTGTTGTGTCATTAAGCTTTTTGTTGCGATAACTGGGCTGTGTGTGACTTACTGTTGTAATACCTGTTATTCACACACATTTCTGCAGGTGTTTTTTTAAGCTACAGATTTCAAACGGATCATTGAAGAAAAAAATTGCCTCGAGGATTTTTTTAAATAAAGTTATTCGAGTTACTCGATGAATTGTTGCACCCCTAGCACTAATCACAATGTTCCCTATAAATATTTGTATTTGCATATACACAATTGGTATTTTTTTTTACATTTGGCAACATGATTTCAAACACAACTCACCTCTTCTCTTGCACTCAGTGGTGGAAAGTAAATGTGCACAGATTACCTGAATGCCAAGCGATTAACATGGGTGAGCAGAATATTTAATGTAAACAGTAGGTAGGACAGAATCGGGTAAAACCTGACAGATGAAATATAAACTCCAAACATAAGGGCCCCGATCCTGGCTTCGGTTCAAACCAAGGAGCTGCTTTCTGAGAGGCAACAGTGAAAAATCCACAGTAAAAATGAATGCAGTGTTTATTGTTCCACAGGTTTAATGACTGAACGTTGTGCTGGTGGTGATATTTAGTACATAAAAGTTGTTAAAATGCACAAAGGAGCACGCTCAGGTGTGGAAATGTGTTAAATTGAGGTTAAAGGTCAAAAGGTGTGTTCCTTCCCAGGGTCTTGGTTCAGCTCTGCCCGAGCTCCATCTACTGTTCAGGCCAGGTCTAACTAAAATATTAATCATAAAAATCTTTGATCTCAGAACGACAACATGAAACTACCTTTTCTAAACAGACGCGTTGGTGATGTTGGGGAGAGAGTGGCCAAGCTCTGCGGTGTCTGATCCTTCCTGCATCAGCACCAGCTGGTTTCCTCTTTGTGTTCCCGTAAAGTGAAAGCTTTGGCACGGCAGATCTTACACTTATATTTTCAGTTGCAGACATATTTAAAAATGTTAGAGTGCAGGTTTTCTGTGGTAAACTTCAGATCACCACCAAAACTGATCGTTTACATGTTTTTACATACGATCTATGCATAAAGAGCTGGACTGAACTACTTTGATCACTGCAGACACGAGAAAAACTTAACTTGTTTCTGATCTGTTTAATTAATCAACCTGCACATTAACATGTTTGACGTTTCCCCCGCTTGCTGCCAATATTGAAAAGAAACAGGCGAGTTTATTTTTCAGTTTAAGCACCATTAATAAACTACAGTGACAGCAGAGACTAAGCACATCATTGAGTCCATCAGTCGATACACTCAATTAAAGCTCATCTCACAGCTTTTCACAGTTGTGGTCATGAAAAATCTGGCATTAAGGGTTTACATTCACATGAAGGAAAACCAAAAACACAGACGGGGAACAGTTTGCAACATTGTTACTAGGAAATAAGGAGTTACTCTGGTTGTTTTATTAAAAACTGTAAAATCCTTAAGCGCAATACATCATATATAGCAAATGCACATAAAAATAAATGCATGTAAAAACATATTTCTGGTTACTTGGACATTAACAGTAATATACTTTAAACAGAAGTGGCTTCATTCCTGGATGTCACAGTTAAAAGCAGCCAGCAGGTGCTGGAGCCTCCAAGTCAGACGCCGTCACAGCATCTTACAGGTGTTTTTCTGTACTGAAGGAAGGCAGGCTGAAGGGATCATCAGGATGCATTTCTCTTGCTATAAAAGATGGATTCAGCCAACGTTATGCACTGATTATTGAAGCCCCGATATGAAGCATCAAAGCTTCAAGATGAGGATTTTCCCCACTGCTATCTGAGAGAGGTCGCAGTACACTCACAACGACTTATCAATGGTAAGGTTTGCCTGCCCTGCTTTAAATTCATTTTTGACTGTAGTGGTGCCTATAATTTACCAGTGGAACTTTAAACATCTGCCACAAATGGGCCTCATTGTTCTACATGTGCACCTCGCGACTTCATTGGTGTAGCTGGATCTGCAGCAGCACTCTGACTTGGTCACCAATTCTTCCTGTCAGACACTCGCAGAACTGCAGCACAAAAATGTATTTATAGTCCTAAAATCTATAAATAAGTGCATTTGGCACTGGTTCTCAATGTCAGTTTTAGTGATAAAAAAAAAAAGACTGAGGCAACAGATGCTATTTTCTGCACTAATTCAAAATCATATGAGAACATCTATCAAACTGCATAGGCCACCCTGAAGTAATAACGCAACACAGCCCATAAATAATAAAAGATGTTGCAGAGCTTGAGTGTATTCTGTCTAATCTATCATCCATCTTCCTCAATGCTTACAAAATTCAGCTTACCTTTTGCAAGACAAAAAGGTTGTCTTGCAAGAGGCAGGTTACACCCTGGACAGGTCGCCTGTCTATCACAGGGCTCAAATAGCATCAAATTCCAATAATAATGGGTTGCATGCCGGGCTGTATAATAGCTTTTAAAGGTCTGTGTGCACTGGGTTACCTGTGATCTACAATTTGCACAGATCAACAAAAGAAGTGTACATTTGTGTTTACAGCAAAACCAGTTCTGCAGTCAAGCCTGAACCGAGTCTGAGCTCAAATTAGGTGCTGATAGTTTTCTCACACATTTCAACAGATTTTGTGGGACTGGCAGTGTTTTTAAAGGGAGATTAAAATGTTTATGTTGCTAATGGCAACATTGTTCCTCTTAGGACTAAACCGAATGCAGAAAAACCTGTTTAAGAAATAATAAAAAACATAGCCTTCCATTATTAAATTGAATGAAACCATTTCATTGGCCAAAGAGCTCATTTAAATTTCACAACAGCTCCAAACCTGTTTAATGCCATTACTAACCAAATATTTGCAGAAATAAATAGGTTGAGTTTTATTTAAATCTTTCATATTCTAAATGTTTCAGACTTCAAAGGGTTGCTGCTGACAGGTGAAACGCACCACCCCAACAATAATGAGTGCATGGTGCACCGATGGATGGATTGGCACAGCGTGGTGCAGGTCCCAGACTGTCTGCTAAGGTGAAGCCCGAGCTGGGCTATATTCCTCCAACCCTTGAGATAAAATGTCTTCAGTATCTGAATATAGCTGCACAATTTTCCACCACCCGACACCATAAAATCAAGTGCTTCTAATCTACAGTCTAATTCTGCCATCGACTCTTCAGGCCGTAACCACGGTTTCCTTCTGAAAACAGAAAAGCAAATAGAGATGCTTACAGCTCAGCAATAACCGACATTTATATTTATCATAGTTTCTTTCAGCGGTACTGGATGTTTAGCAAAAACCCCCACAGATGTACGCACACAGTCACTGCATAGCATGCTTCAGTAACCACAGAAAAGACCACACTGCAAACACACCAACATTTAAATGGTGGGATTTCAAAGGAAGCACCACAGTGATTCCCTCAGAGACACCAATTTGTTCAACTGACCATCCGGATCTTTGAGGGAACAATATAACCTGCTCCAACAATGTAGCTACGCTTTGGAAAACAACCAGCCGACAGGAGTTTACTGCACAATAGAGGACATCAGCTTATTAAGCATGCTAAATCTGATTATTTTAAATGAGTCCTGAGAAGAAAGGCTGCACAGACACGCTGCAGAGATAACACCTGCTAATGTCCTCACAGAGGTGGACGGAAGAGGCTAAATATTTAGTCCAAATGAATTTCACTTTGTGGTGTGACAAAGATAAAAATCATACTCTGCTTGCTGTAAGCCCTGAGACCACCACAGTTCATAGTGTTAAATCACAGGCATGAAAAGCAAAAAGGCACAAACCAGGTTGTGTTATTGTTCATGTAACGGGCACTTCTCTTTGGCCCACAGACTGATGCTATCATCATCAGATTTCATTCTAGTGGAAAGATTTCCTCACATTAATAGTGGTTTACTACAGGAGGTGTACTACAGTGTAAAACTCCTACCGTCTGAGTACTTATGACATATAGATATGCGATTATAAATTGAGGATTATAGATAGAAGATGTTGATATATCACAAAGATTCCCGAAACCTGATGTGTAAAAAGAGGAATAATGAGAACAGGTTCGGCTGTGTGTATTTGTGAGTCTACAGGATGACGCAGCAGCAGGTTGCCGGGTAGTCGTCGGCACGGACTTTCTGCTCGTTGCCGTACACATAGTAGACGTGGGCGTTGCCTTTCCACTTGTAGTTGACCTTAGTGACGGGGATCAACTCGACCGTCTGCCTCTGAAAGGCAGAGATGGAGGGAGTTACGTTAAAGGGAACATTTCGCCACTAACAGTAAGTCGGGTCTACGTTAGCTTAGCTTAGCATAGACTGAGAGCAGGAGGACAGCTAATAATTACATCAAACAGCTCAGCTACACTTCAGCAGCCGAGCAGATGATTCCACTGTTTTCAGGGTTTGTATGGTAAGTGACTCTTCAGCTGCCGACACTTCTCACAGTCGACATAATTTAATTATCTTCACACAGAACACTTTAGCTTCAACATCCATTTCCTTTTCTTCAGCACGCATTAGAGAGCTGTTACTTTGTAGCTACTGACTGACACTTCAGCTGCTTACCGAGCACTTTTATCGACATTTAAGCAGGTTTCTGCCTGACATTACAGCTTTAAGATGTCTCTGTAGTTTTCTCTTTCTAGCTGTGTGGTGGCCTACCTGCTGCAGAATCCTGGAGTTTTGGCCGTAGTTGGTTTGATGTTGTTTCACCAGACGCTCAGAGGCCTGAGAGACCGAGGGGTTTGGGAACCCAAAAAGCGGGTAAACCTGAGAGAAGACAGAGCTTCAGTACCACCTGAAGTAAAACTCCCCCTTTACCACAAATACACCTGTCTGAAGGTGGATTTGTGTATTTGCACGTCTTATTTATGACGATTATTTCATCTTTAAAATTTAAAATTCAGAATACATCGTTATAAACTACTGTGCAGGAATTATTGTGACATTTAGCTAATTTGTATTAAATTTTAGTTATTATTAGGATCCATCATGAAGCTACAACACAAGTGTGTGTGTGGGTGTGTGTGTCTGTGTGTGTACCAGGTACTGGCTGTTCTTGAAGAGCTCCTTTCCAGTCACGGAGCGCAGATCATCAATACTCACAGCAGAGTTCTGCTCCACCACGTGGTCTTCCACGTTGTTTTTCCTGAACACAAATATGCAGATATGAACAACACACATGCAGTAGGTCTAATCTGTGACAGAAGGACAGCAGAAAGAGATGATGAAGATTTAAGATTTTCTTTGGGACCAGAAAGGAGAGGATTACAAATCAGATGGACAGCCCCTGTTGAGCAATTTGGAGACAAAGCAAGGCTGAGATGATTTAGACATGTGCAGAGAAGTAATAGTGGATATACTGGACAAAGGAAAAGAAGCAGGCAACCTCAGAAAACTAATGGATGTAGAAGGAGGGCATGCAGAGGGGTTGGTGTGAGAGAAGGATGCTCAGGATTGGGTGAGATGGAGAAAGCTGATCTGCTGTGGTGACCCCTAAAGCAAGTGGCTAAAAGAAGAATAAAAATACATACACTCTACAGCCTGTTAAATACATAATTGAATCAGTCTTACACTGTGAATGATGTGCAGTTTTTACTGCACATCATTCACACTGACTGGAAGCAAAATATTTGCAGTGGTGCTTGAATTTTTGTAAAGCCTTTTGAATTTTCTAAATTTCTGCATAAATTAGATTTGATAAATCTTTGTTGTTGACAATAATGTATGGGGCTATTATTGTAGCGAAACCTCCGTGTGTCCGTAACTGAATCTGTGTGTGTGTGTATTGCGAACTGTGTGGAAATTTGTGTGTGCGTATTCTGATTCGTGTCCATATTGCGATCTGTGTCTGTAATCAGATCTGTAAATGTGTGAATAAATCTGCAGCGTAGATATTAATGGTTGAAAAGTCTTAAAGTTTTGCTCGAATCACTGAAAATACACACAATCGGCAGTTTCAAGTCCCCCAGCGCTTTGCTTCGAGCAAAACCTTTCCACCATTAATATCTACGCTGCAGATTTAATCACACATTTACTGATCTGATTACAGACAGATCAGAATACAGACGCTGCAATACAGACACGAATCTTAATGCGCACACACACAGATCAGAATACAGACACGAATCGGAGTACGCACACACAAATCGCATTACACACGCAGATTCAGTTACGGACAAATGGAAGTTTTGCTACAATAATAGCCCCATATGTAATGGGCTGTCCACTACTGAATCCTTTTCATTGCTTTGATTCAAAACAAATTTTGAATGTGACCTTCACATCCCAGAGGTTATATACATTTGCCACTCACAGATATTGATTCAAAGTTGCAATTTTGTCAATTCCAGTGTGAGTACTGAAAAAATGTGTCCTGGTTCTTGTCTGTAAAACAAATGCCATTTGCAGCAGTTCTGCACACGCAGGCAGGTCTTCGTGTGCCACAAACATTTTTTAGTGGTAATAAAGTGTTAATTAACAGATTTTGGAGAAATTCCATTCACCCTACAGGCCAAATCAAATGGTGTATAATGTCCAAACTTCATAATCTTATAACTATCTATGTGATAGGTCCATCCTGCAATTTTTACCAAAATTGGTCAATTTTCATTTTTTACCCATTTCGGCTCTGCTATGGCATGAGTCACAAAACATCCTTTGTATTTTCAACAAAAAATGCACAATTTTTTCTATTTCAATTAACATATCTTTGCTCAAGAATGAGATATAACCATAATTCAAATCGGTAGGAGCTACTTGAGGTGTTTCAAGTGACGCCTAAAAAACACTTTAAGAAGTCTTCAAGGAGCCGTAAAAGGTCACTGACATAAGAAACTGGACCTTCTGCAGTAGTAGTACTCACCACTCCACTTTGACCTCGATGTAGGTCAGTAATTGGCGTTTTCCTTTACAGGTTTGACACTCCTTTTTCCCTCTACCATCACACTGTGAGCACCTGAAAGACACGTGACGCATGACTCGTTATTTTTGGTTTTCATCACATCATACTTACAGATGACTGAGTTTTGTCTTTTCCCCCATCAATTCCTAAAGCCTGTACTGAACTGAGTGAAAGTCTTTAAATATGAATTTGCATCTGGCAGGAATCAGCTGTGAGATCACCCAGATCTTTGGGAGCTGTTTTCTAAATGACTTCTGGCTGGAAAGGTTTTGACCACTGCTCCCAGTTTGACCATTCTTATGTTTCCTTGGATCTGATTTTTCCATTTAAAAAAATTCTGATATTTTTGTATTTCAGTCTTTATTTTGTGCATGTTTATATTTTTTTCTTCATCGGGTGACCCTGGATGGTCGGATATCACAGTAAGCAGAAAACTGATTTAACTGAATGTGAAAACCAGACATTAATTGGAAAAATTGAAAATTGAAAATAAAAGTGGCTGCGCGGGGTTCATGTGGATGAGGATGCTTCCTGCGGCAGGCGCGTCCTGTCATAAGTGCGATACTAAAACTTTCACGGTACTTGTGGTGGCATGACACTGTTTGTGTGCGTGGATTTTACGTTTTTATTAAGCCACTAAAGGCTGTGGTTTCAGAAAACTACCACTGCTACATAAAAAATAAATGAACTGGATTCAAAGCATCAGGACACAAAAAACCCTGAAAATATTCCTCCTAACCCTCCAACGATTAACTTCTGAACTTCTTAAATGAAGTTCATAATTATTCTAGAAATGTTACAGCCCCAGCCGGTCACAGCAGATGACTGCCCCTCCCTGAGCCTGGTTCTGCTGGAGGTCTCTTCCTGTTAAAAGGGAGTTTTTCCTTTCCACTGTCGCCAAGTGCTTGCTCATGATATTTATGATCTTATACCAAAAATAAAAATTTAATTTTTGCAAAGTGTTGTTCTCTGTTGGTGGTCTGACCTCCCTTAGATGCTCATTTACAGCAGCATTGCTGTGGATGGCGGGATCTGACACGGCCCGAGCAGAGAGTCAACATCACGGCATCTTCCCTGGGTTATAACAGTCATAGATATTCAAGTCTAATATAAATGTAGTTATAGTAAATAATTTATAAATCTCTTGTTTATCATATTTGGTTGCCTTTAAACATGTACCCATGGTCTGAAGTATACATGTAGAGCATACACTCTTTCCTCATGAGTGTCATTTTATGTGTGGTGAAGTTGTTTGCATGGGTTAGTGTGAACAGGCAGTACCTGTCTCTGCCTGTGCCTCTACAGTGATGGCAGCTTGCATCATCCTTCACCCCAGCACCATTGCAGACCCAGCAAGTCTTCTACAAAGACACAAACAAGTGAATGTTCTAATGTTTTAACCTTCATCTGGTTTCTTCTGTGGAATTTATTTATTTATTACTGGGAATTTTCTTACATGTCCACTTCCAAGGCACTCTTTGCATTGCTCGGTACCTGCTGCATGGCAGGTGTGGCATTCCTAAACAAACACACAAAAAGAAAGTTAACTGTAAGACTATTGTCAGGTTCTCACTGACAGTCAGTAAGAAACTTCACACAGTTCATCACTGTGGTTTAACGTCTAATCAGAGCTCAAGCTAAATTAACACTGCACAAACAGGTGTGGTCCAAAGTTTAGCGCATGAGCAACAAACCAAAGTATTCAGTGCATCACTGTTTCCATTTAACCGATCAAAGTTCTGTCAGTGCTTAAAGCTCAGAACTAAAGTGCAGGTAACCCAGCACTAACAGGCAGCCTCTGTTATGCAGTCACCTTGATGGAGGATGTGTACGGCACCCGGATCTTCTCTGTATGATTGTCGAAGAGTTTGGGGGGTGTGGCCTTGATCTCCCACGGCTGCGGGGCGGGCTGAGTGTAAAAGTCAGCGGGCTCACCTATTAGTCACAGGAGAGAGTCCAAAAACTTATTTTAGCAGTGATTCTCAAACTTTTTTCCATCATTTCCCACTTCGCAGGAAGAAATATTTTCACACCCAAAGGAGGAGGGGGGGGGGGGGGGGGGGCGCC
>VOQJ01046522.1:0-10884 GCA_015052665.1 Apistogramma diplotaenia | reverse complement strand
TGCTAAATGTAAAAGCCGATAGCTAAATAAGTGCCATTTCATAATTATGTGATTCATAATCTGATAAGTCGACTAATCCTTTCAATAGTCGATGACTAATCGACTATCAAAATAGTCGTTAGTTGCAGCCCTACTGTTCACTGATGCTGGTGTTACCTGGAAAACATGTTTGTAGGTGTTCAGTTAAGGCCTCCTGAGTGACAGGCTTATGGGCAGAGTTCATAGCAGAGATAGCCAATAACAAAACCTCTCCCAAAGGGATGAACTGTGATTGGCTGATGGGGGACATACTGATGGGAGACACATCACCTGTGAAAAGACAAAAAACAGTGATACTGTGAGTAAAGTTTCCTGAAACTGGACAATATAAAATGCAATACACCTCAGAAATATATCAAACTAAATGTCAGGTGATGACCAGTTCTCCAGGCTTTGGACACTGGCTGCTTTCTCATTCATTTTTGTTCCAGTCCTTCAACATGACTGACCCAGTCACCAGGAATGAACCAGTGTCATGTCTGCAAATAACAGACAAATTAGCAAACAAATTTTAAATTGTATCTTGAGGCACTTTGTTAATAGCAGCCAGTTGAAAATATATAATTTGTTACTATTTATTTAGTTGAATCTACAAAAACTGCCAAATACGATTGGAAAAAAAAAACAATTTTTGTCACAAAGTGATTCTCAAGGAGCTACTAGATGAAAATTTGGCATCTCTTGGTAAAGTGTGCTTTAAAATTTTGAGCAAGCAGGACAAGCTGGACAAAATAAGTGGCAGACACTACTGCCAAAAGTATTCACTCACCCATCCAAATCACTGAAATCAAACACCTATGCATGCAGAATACTTCTACAAACATTTATGAAAGAATGGGTCCCTCTCAGAAGCTCAGTGAATTCCAGTGTGGTACTGAGATTGGATGCCACCTGTGCAACAAGTCCAGTTGTGAATTTTCCTCGCTACTAAATATTCTACACTCATCTATTAGGGGTATTAAAACAAGTGGAAGTGATTGGTATAACAGCAACTCAGCAACAAAGTGGTAGGCTACATAAAATCTCAGAGTGGATTCAGCAGATGTTGAGATGCATAAAGCACAAAGGTCACCAACTCTGCCGAGCCAATTGCTACAGACCTCCGAACTTCATGTGGACTTCAGATTGCCTTAAGAACAGTGCATAGGGAGCTTTATGGAATGGGATTCCATGGCTGAGCAGCTATATCCAAGTCTTGCATCATCAAACGCAATGCTGACAATCCAACAGATGAGTCTGAGTTTGTAGTTGCCAGAAGTTGTCTGATAGCATTATGCCAAGAGTAAAGTTTGGTCTTTTTTCAGGAGTTGGGTTCAGCCCTTTTGTTCTGGTAAAAGGAACTCTTAATGTTTCAGCATACTAAGACATTTTGTACAATTTCATGCTCCCAACTTTGTGGGAACAGTTTGGGGATGACCTCTTCTTGTTCCAACATGACCAGTGCACAAAGCAAGGTCCATAAAGAGAAGACAGATCATGTTTGATGTGGAAGAACTTGACTAGCCTGCACAAATTCCTGACCTCAACCTGATAGAACACCTTTGGGATCAATTAGATTGGAGACTGTCAGCCAGGCCTTCTTGTCCAACATCAGTGTCTGACCTCACAAATGACCTTCGGGAAGAATGGTCAATTATTACCAAACACACATACTGTATTTTCATACACGTTTGTACATTTCAATAAATTGCTGCACCTATTTCACGTTTTTCTAACAAATTATAAAGAAATGGCAGGTGGTTCAAGACTGTTGCAAACTATTTTTTAATCACAGTTTCAACAGCAAAAGTGCATCAAATTAATGTCTAACATTTAAAAACAACACACACATTGATACCTTGGAAATTTTAAACATTTCAGGATTTTTTTTCACTGGCTCATATCACAATGTGGATAACAAAGCTAGTCAAAACAAATACATTTTGTACCAGGCTTATCTTCTAGCCACAATCCCTTCTGTCATATTTTAACACTTTGACATTCTATTTAATAAAAGAATTAAAAACTTGATGGTCCCACCCATAAATTATACTTTAAGAACCAGTAACTGTTTGTTGTGTTTTGGTGCAATATAAATTAAACTGATTTGAAAATTTTGCATGTCTTCATTACTTACTTATGAGTAATCAAGTAAATTAATTAATTAATGAATTTAAAAACTAAACAAAAAAAATCAAACAAATGGCCAAAAACATGCGCTGCCTCAAAGTGTCTCAGGTAGGAGACATCTGTGAGACTGTTCAACTCTTCACAGTTCAGCAGAACACACACTCTGTGATACTGCTACACAGCCATACCTGTGTAGCAGCGACCCCCCCCTCCCCATATCTGTGGACTTTCAATATCAACACCCCTGCACTACACTGTCAACTGTTACTCAGTTTGATGTATACTGTATTTTATTTTATTTATTAGTATTTTATTATATATTTTGACTTTAGTATTTTAATTAAAATGTTTCATATATATATTTTTTGTACTTTATGTAAACTGTCCCTCTGTATGCCACTAGATGCCTTGAATTTCCCTCTGGGATTAATAAAGTATCCATCGATCTATTTACTGATTTTTCATCACGGAATGGCCCATGACTGATTTTACCCACTTGGGACCATTAGATATAAATACAGAGAGCATCAATATCAAAGAAGATGAAACTTGAAACAAAATTTGTTTGTTTTTTGAGCTAAATGTCTTGGTTTCCCATACCAAATGTCCTCAAGAATAATAAAAATGTGGTATGAGTACCAGTCAAAAGTCTGAACATACCCAACCAGAATGCACATGTTGAATACCAATAATGTAGACATTTGAGTTGATTATTTATTTGGTTAGTATTTAATTTTTTGGGTTTTGCTGAGATAATATTAACCTATAATTTGAAAATAAAAAAGAGCTGTATCTTCATATTTAAAATGGGAAGGATATGAAACAGATTTCATGCCTGATATTAAAATATAATAAAAGACATAACAAATGATCATTTTGCAGTAGAGGTCTGGTGCAATGTATGTTGGTCTGCAGCTGAGAGGTGGAGGCTACTGGAACGTGAAATCAGGTGGAGGAGGAGCCTGAACGAGTCCATGAGGTTGAGAGACACAGATACAGCAACTTAAATTCACCTCTTTCAGCCAGCTGCCAGCCAGTTCCCAACTGCTGGCTGTCCTGTAAACACACACCTTTGATTCAATTGCAGAGTGTCATCACGAGATGGTGCTTTTTCACAAAGCTTTAACTTCTCTTCATTTATTCATTTCAAGTTACTGTAATCAGGGTTAATACAGGAATCCTAGAGTTCAATTTACTACCTTTAACCACCTATTTTTACTACCTCTATAATAGTTACTACCAACACAAAATCGCGCAGCAGCCTTTTTTGGGGTAACGGTGGATTCACAGCACATTATCCCCCTTACTTGAAGGTGTAACTTTGACTTTGTTCTGCTCCCTGTCTGCGGCACTCATCACGTTGCTGGTAATACTGGTTTGCTGCTGAGGTGTGATGGTGATACGTATGCTCGTAGTTGACCTTGAGGTTGCCGTGCTTTGTGTAGCAGCAAAAAACAAAATAGGGATCTGCTCCCCACGCAAATCCACTGCTGGTGAATGGTGGATGTTCAGTGTGATTTGATTGCCGTCACACCATTCCAGGTCAAATTTATATTTTTTCTGCAGACTTTACAAAAACGCCTCTCAGTCATGCCCCATGACCGGCTTAAGCCAGTCTTTGAATGCCAGGTCATCGAGCCAAAGTTGTGAAAATTTACATTTTACCATGACAAAACGCAAAATGACTCTTAGTCCAAGGCTATTCAATTAGCGGCCCGGGGGCCACATCCGGTCTGCGGACCCCCTTTGACTGGCCCACCCCTCCGACTGACCCAACGTAAGTGAGAGGGATGTGGCTGCAGGCAAGAGGGCGCCGCCATACCTCAACTCTAGTCTGGTGTTGTGTCAAAAAGTGATTGTCTGCCATAATGTGATTTTCAATGTTTCTATGTGCCTTAATGTGTAATGTCTTCACTTATATTGGTAAATAGAGAGCAGTCCAAATCATTTATGAAGGGCTTATATATAAAATTAAGAAATAACCTGTTTTGCAAGAATCTTTAGAGGTCTGCATTATTGTACCAACATTATAATCAATCCAGTGCTTTTTGGCCACTTAAAATATCTTTGTAAAACTATATTTTTTGCCATTTCTGCAGCTCTCTGAGTCAGATTTCTGTTTAAAAAGACAATTTTAATGTCAATGACTGTTTTTACCTCGATCAAAAAACAAATATATAAAAGTCACTTTGCCAAAAACTGATTGCAGCTTCTACATTGTGATAGAAATGCGGTTTCTAGCTCAAAATGACTTGATATCGTTCATGAGAGACATGTTTGACTTCTGTTTCACAGATTATAGGTCAACAAGTCATTCACAGCCATTTGATTAAAGGAAATCATTTTTTGGCAAATACCGAAAATAGCTTTTTGACAGACGATCACTTTTTGGCACAACACCTGAACTCCACACGAAGTTGGTCTTCTTTGTGAGTTTATCACTGGGAAATTAGTTGAGTCAGTTCCTGAGCATAATTCTACACCTGACCTCTGAGAAACAAGAAACAAACATAAAAGGAGGTTAAAAAGTAACAATTAACAAAGTTGTAATAAGCACTGGAATAAGCGCACAAAGACCCACTTCCGCCATGAAGGTCATGTGACTTCCAGTATAGAACAACAACTTCCTGTGGAGTTGAGGTATGGTGGCGCCCTGTTGCTTGCAGCCAGGTACTCTTGACATAAGCCGCAAAAAAGCATTTGAATCATATCTGCTGTGAGTTTTAAAAATTCCCACCCTTCCTCTTGTACTTGACCGCACAGCTCCCGATATTGTAGCAACGCCAGCCCAGAATACTCTGTCCAAGTATGACAACCGCGAAAAGATGTCACAGACAGTCAGAAATGTAAAATTAACAAAGAAAATCTCAGTTTTAACCTGCCTGGACTGATAAATATGTTTATTTTACCCCAAAGACTGAACTCTTCTACTGCCTTTTAATAGCCTTAATTTGAGCTCATTTAATTTGCTACCTTTTAACACCCTGCAGCAACCCTGCTAATACATGGATAGAATTCAAAAGAAAATTAAAGAAAAATATTTTAGCGCACATCAGCTGCTTCATGCTTCACAAATTAATTTTGAGTTCAGTCCTTGTACTTTATTTGTTAAGCCACTTAACAACTATTAATTATTTTTAAAAAGTGAATGGTAAAGGGACTAGTTCTTATATAGTGCATTTCTATTCTAGTTGAGAACTCATACAATATGTTTGCTTTCACCCATTCACACCCAGTCAATCAAGCACTTCCTTCTACAGCTAAGTGCTTTCTATCTAACATTCACACATTCATACTGTGACAGCTGCATCGGAGAGCAATTTGGGGTTCAGTATCTTGCCCAAGGGTACTTTGGCACACAGACTGGAGCAGCCATGAATCAATCCACCAACCTTCTGATCAGGAGGCCTGTAATGCCTCCTGAGCCACAGCCACCCCTGTGACTGGAAGTTAACAGTGGGTTTTATGGAGTGATGACTACAAATAGGAAATTTTTATACAAATTATTATCAATATGGCGACTTGTACAGGGTGCACACTACCTCTCACCCTATGTCAGCTGGGACAGGCACCAGCCCCGCGGTGACTCTGAACAGGATAAGTGGAACAGAATGGATGGATGGATGTCAGGAGAGAGGTACAACAGTGAGCATCTGGAGCCATCAGTAAAACATAGTGGAGGTTCTGTCATGGATTGGGTTACATTTTAGCCAGTGGAGTTAGAGGATCTTTTTGAAATTTATGGAATTGTGAGGACAGAAAAGTCCCAAACACACTGTAAAAGCATGCCTGGGTAGAAAAACATACAATGGAACACTATCTATGCACTTATGAATTGGTCTCCCCAAAACAGGTGAAGCAGTATGAGAACATCTTGACAGAGAACAGAACCAAAGACTACTTAAAGAAATTACAGAAAGCTGCCTCAGGAGTTCAGGCTGTAGAAAATGTATTTCTATGCATGTTAACATGTTTTGTCTTGTGTAATGAATCAACCGTGCAAAATAAAGTGTATTAGACCAGTGTTGGGTCTTTGTACTGTAAATGTGACTGAGCACAGCAAAAACAGGACTTTAGAAGACTACCAGTTGCTTATACTGCAATGTGAATTATGTGAATGTGAAGAAATAAGAAGCAACTCATTGCACCAGTTGTGGTTTAATAATTTCTTGCCAGCTGAAAGATAAAAGCCCATGCAGTAATTATCCAATTGTACCTATTTGCTTAGTTAAATCCAGGTGGCAACTTTTTTTTTGGGCAGGCAGGGTATATGTATGAAGCTAATCCATAGTAACTACATGAGGTAGCTAACAAGTGCACTAACCCACAAAGAAATTGAAAACCATTTTCTGTATCTACATATTATGCTAGCTACAGAAATGCCATGCCATGCCAATGCTGTACATGATAAAGCACATGGAATACGTTTTGTTGTTAGGGCTTGCTACACGATTTTTGCGAACCCATGAGAGGAACGATACAGCACTCTGGGACACAGATATGTAAATGTAAATACTCTGGTTTTATATGCAGAAAGAATTATTACTCTATCTCATGTGATCGCAAGTCTACGGGCATTTATAAACAGCGAGCAGCTGGGGGTGTAGGTACCCCCGTCAGCCTCAAGGGGCTACAAGGGAGCTGGGACTTGATCACTGCAGCTGGGTCACCTGGAGGAGGAGTATGATGTTGAAAGATCCAAAACCCCCAATGAACCCAGGAACATCACTGAAGACTCCTGGGCCCCTGGAGTGGATGAGGGTTGCCCTGCGCTCCTAAAGGCTGTCCTGTCCTGGTTGACACACCTGTCCAACGTCACATGGAGATCTTGTGCATGTTAACAGACGGCTAGTGCTGGTATAAGGTAATTGCTAATACTTAAACAGCTAATCTTAACTTTTGCATTGAACAGGTTAACATTTATGAAAAATGTTTAATACTTCAATACTGTTGAAATAGAGGCTTTAGTGGCCAAATAAAAAGCCTTATAAAGATTGAAGCATTAGTTTTTATAATGCTTTGCCAGGTTTATTGTGCTACTGTTAATGTGTTCAGCTGATGGTGAGGGGAGGAGCTGTTTGCCTGTGTGTGAAACTGATGATTAAAGCTGTTGCAAATGAGTATCTAAACCAGCAGCAATTTTTAATATTGCTAGTATCTGGTAGGACTGGAAATCACCAGACACCCCACAATACAATATTATCACAATACTCCAATATTAGAGCTGAGTATTGCAATAAGATATAAATCGATTTATTAAACGTTAAACTTTGTTTTATTGCAAAAATGAGACTGTCAAGCATGCCAATATTATCACTAAAACTTTCCATAAACACAGCCATGAGACAGTCGGCTATCAGTGAAAATACATGTAACCTGATTTATGATAACTTAACTGTGATAAATGGTTGAAAATCACATATCTGTTGTTGTCTACATAAATAGAAATTGTACTATTACATTTGTAGTTAGTTACCTTCCTGTTCCATAGGAATATGACCAGAATACAACCAGCTGGCGAGTCGAGTTCCCTCGAGTTGTTCTCATTGACAAAGACTCATTCAGACTGATGGCAACATATTAACAATCTGCATTTATAAACTAGACAGCAATTTACAAATCTTCAATAATTTCTCTGAGTGATTGCAATCAGTCCAGGTCAGAATGGGCCTACCTGTAGAAAGGTTGCCTGCCATGAGGCAACCTGTGCAATCGCCTTGCAACCAAAAGTGGTCGTGAGAATGCAACACCCTCAAGTGCTGGGTAACAATGCAATAACAATTTAATAAACAATGTCCAGGCAGACAGATTTCTTTATAGATGCAAGGAGGCTGATATCCTATTTTTACTTGTGTGACTGAGCCATTAACTTGCTCTAAATTAGCAGGTAGATTTGTCAAGCTTTGAGTGTCCAGTGTTGGATCGTTTTCTTAGTTTAATCAATTTAATGCTCAGCTGAAATTATATCAGGATGGTGGTGCATGAGACAAGTCGCAGTATTCTCAAAGTATTTTCATGTATTTGATAAAATACCAGTATTTGGTATTAATACATCACAAATTATTTTGATACTATGAACAACTGAGATACCTTGAGTATGTAATTTTACAAAGTTCAGTTTTGACAACACAAACTGATCAGTGCAAAAACTTTGAAAGTGGACACCATTAGTTTCACCACTACACTCCGGGCTGAAAATCTTTTACCTTCTGGAACGCCGGAGCACTCTCCCATGCCACTTTTCCCACAGGAGTCAATCAGAATAAAAGGCCAGGCCTTACAACAACACTGTTAACCATAGTGGGGAAAGGAACTGATCCCGGGTGCTGTTGACAGCACTTATGGTCTAAGAATGAAGAAGCCAGATTTTGTAACCTAGCAACACTGCTGGTTGAATGAAGTGCAAGCTTATGGTTGTCGTACCCTAACAACAATTCTGCTTGAATGAAAATTGGGTTATGGGCACTGTCTGTCTGTGGGCACAGAGCAAAATGCCAACATGGCAGGCAATCAATGTGCAGGGCTTGTATGTCATGCATCATCAGTTATTTTTTCATCTCACACTGCACATCAAAAATGATGTGTGAATGAACTGTATTTACTTTTGAGTAACAATACAAAAGTAACCAAGAAAATCAAAGAAGATGAGGTCACAACTTGAGGAAATCTCTGAAGTTTAAAAAAGCAAATAGATGAGACTGAGCAGCTCAGTCTAACAGTGTGAAGTGTGGTAAACCATGCAGGACAGGGCAGTAAAGAGTCTTTTAAGTGTTCTGAAAGTGGAAGGTTGAAATAAACTGTTACAGATGGTCATTTGATCGACAGATGTCTTCCATTATAGAAAGAAAAAACTCATATTTGTCCTTGTGTGAATGGAGCTGAATAGGTCTGTGGTGAACAACATTCAGTTAACTCCTCTCCACCACTACTTCAACTGCCTCCAGCTTGCAGACAATAATGGAGCTGACCTTCCTCATCAGTGTGTTGGTGTCACCAGCTTTGCACTGCTTCATGTTCAAAACAAAGCATTTCAGCACCTCCAAGGCTGAAATGGCTCTGTAACTGGTTATAAACCTGACACATTTGATAATATGGTGAAGAGGAGGTCACTGAACCAACTTATCCATAGTGGATAGTGTCCATCATGGCGCATCTTTCCCATTGCAAAGTGAATGCTAAGACTAATTCTAGGGGAGGTCAAAAATCAAGAGGGTCTCAGAGTGATGCTAAAAAGCTAATTCATGCATTTATTTCTTCTAGGCTAGATTACTGTAATTCATTATTATCAGGCTGCCCTAACAGCTCCCTGAAAAGACTTCAGCTGATCCAGAATGCTGCAGCTAGAGTGCTGACAGGGACTAGAAAGGGAGAGCATGTTTCTCCCATTTTGGCTTCCCTTCATTGGCTCCCTGTTAAATCTAGAATAGAAGGTCTTGAATAACCATCTTAGCTTAAAGACCTCATATCACCGCAGAAGAGCACTTCACTCTCAGGGCCTCGACACACAGGGAGCAACAAACGACGGCGACAAACGGCCGGCATCGCCTCTGGGGTGAAACCGAACACACGGGAGGCGACAGCGACGACGGCGTTACCGAATCGCACTCTTGCGTCGCTTGTCTCAAAGAAATTTGATTGGTCATGAAAGTGGAGGGACTTTGACATTTTCAAAGCAGTCCGTGTCAGACAAGACAATAAAGGCGAAGAGTCCGAAGATTTTACTGGACCTGACAGAAATCCTACTGTTAAGTTTCCTCTACAAAAGAAAAAACAACCTTGGGTTCATCCTGTATTACAGACAGGAAACAGCATGAATATCATTTGATGACTGATGAAGATAGATTCAGAGCCTTTTTATTTATCGCAATAATCACTGCGTAAAGCGTCATATAATATTGGAAAGTCAAACACAGCTAAAATCAAGCTTTCCTCTGTGTTGAAAGTGGTTGCTAATTGCAGCGTGCAGCATACTCTCCTCTCATTGGTCCGTCAATGAAACCCTCGCTGATTAAGCCCAGCGACAGCGACAAAAGTAGAACATTTTTCAGCTTTGTTTCATCGCGTCGCCTGGTCGAGTGTGCACGTCTACGTGTACGAGCTCGAAATTTCACATGAACGAATGTCGCCGTCGCTTAGCTGGAGGAGGGCTGTATTTATTCCCAGGTATCAGATAAGCATAAATGGAAAGGTTCCTATGTAGTGCTTTTCGACTCAGCACTTTATACAACCTCATTCATTCATTCACACACATTGATGCCATTCAGTCCCTGTACAACTGTAGCAAGAGCTTAGTCTGCATTGCTGGCAAAAAGTTAGACTCATGTCCAGTGGGCTGCCCTTTGTCACCAATTCTATTCCTAATTTTTATGGACAGAATTTCTAGGCAAAGCCAAGAGTTGAAGACTTCCGCCTTGGTGGCCTCAGAATCTCATCTGTGTTTTTTGCGGATGATGCGGTCCAGCTCACACTGGAGTGGCTCACAGCCACAATGTAAAGCAGCAGGTATGAGAATTAGCACCTCTGAAGCCATGATCCACAGGTGGAAAAGGGTGGAGTGCCCACTCTAGGTCAGGGAGGAGGCGTCACAAGTGGAGGCATTTAAGTATCTCGGGGTCTTGTTCATGCATGAGCAGAGAGGAGAACAGGCGATTGACAGACAGACTGGGGATACGGCTGCAGTGATACTGACACTGTACCAGTCTGTCATTAAGAGAGAGCTGTTAATTTACCAGTCAA
>VOQJ01046518.1:0-12256 GCA_015052665.1 Apistogramma diplotaenia | reverse complement strand
TTTCACAAATGTTTCCCCAGTTATTCATATTTAAGCAAATATGAACATTTATTTGAAGAAGTCAATGTAATGTCTCTTAAATACACCTCAAGGTAAAACATCCATGTTTTTCATTTGTTGTTCTTATTCATATCTAACTTCATGTATATGCAGCAACAATGTCCTACCATGTGGAGCAGCTGGAGATGGTTGGTGATGCTCAGCCTCTGACTGTCTGAGCCCTGTATGTTATCTTGTCTGTCGCCTTCTCCCTCCTGATCTAGCTTATGCTCTCACTCCTCCAGATCTTCATCACTGTGGTCTTCACCCTCCTCCTCCTCTCCCTGGTTACCTTGTTTCCTCTCTCCTTTCTTGTTGGTGAAAAAACTACATCTGCTACCTTTGCTCTTCATTTCTGTAACTTTACAATGTCTGCATTGACATCCGTTGAATCACTATAACTTAGCAGACTAAAGTAGGAGTAAGCACAGAACTAACGTCAGGCCTAGCTAACATTATCTGTAGTTAGCAACCAGATTTTTATCATAAAATCAGCATCGTAACTATCCTAGCACGGCGCTTTCATTATTTCTTGATAGATAATTTCTTCTTGTGTCTCCTTTCCTCTGGACTCCTGGCTCCTTATTTCGCGCCGCTCAGATTTCCAAACATATCAGTCTGTTGTCACTCTGACGTAATCTCGTGCTGCGTTCACAGCTTTCGGACATTGGAGTTCGCACGCGTAAATAACAAACTGGCCATAACTTTTCTTTTAATTCGTTGCTGCCAGTTGGGGTGGCAACAGGGGTGGCAAGGCTGTCTTTTAAGGTGGCACTTGCCACGGCAACACTGCAAATATCTAATCAAACAAGCCATTTTATGTTGTATTAATGTGAATTCGGTAAGTTAACAGTTAGAGCTGGGGTAGGCAGCATGTGTCAGGACAAAAATTCAGCTTACAGCATGTGTGATTCAAGAAGTCCGAATGGAAACTAGACTCCTGCACCTCCTCCGGGTTGCTTCTTTAGGTCTTTTTGGGCAGTAACGGGGCTTTTCAGTTGAGATGAGCACTTTCACTAAAGAGAATGAGGGTTGAATTAAATCCAAAGCCAGACAGAGCCAAGAGAGCTGCTGCGTCCATTACTAGTCGTTTTGCAAAGCTAAGTTAAGCCCCTTGAGATTTTTTGACCACATATTGAGGGTTTAGTCGTCATACCCTCTTGAATGATGTCACCAGGTAAGTAGGGGTTTTCCTGCATGGAAGATTGTTTTTCCTGTAGGCAATATGATTACGTATGATGCAAAGTCACAGCACAAAGACTCATTGTGAGCTAGAAAAACGGAGTACATGAGCAGGTACAAGGGAAGAAGGATAAATGGGGATTATTGATGATGTTTTTTTGATGTCACGAAAGCGTTTTGAATAATGTGGTTTGGTGACCGATGATCCGTGCTGAAGTCATAATCAGACACGAACCACAGTGTTAACCAGTGAGCTATGTGTTTACATTTGCAGGTGGAGGCTTTTCTTTGTTTGTCTAAACCTTCGGCCTCGGCTGGTAACCCTGTGGCAGGGCTGTGACCTGTGCAGCTCCCTCATGCAAAAATACAGACTTGTGGAATATTTGAATAAAAATCTGTGAGAGAGTTGTGGAGCCTTTCAAGGTTTGATAGTGTGACAATCCTAAGCCTCACAGACTTAGCAGCGCTGCGTGAGTCTGGAAATGTGGTCTGGGCATACTCGAGCGTAGTGTTAGTCTTCTCATCTAACTGCCAGCAAGAAAGCAAATAGGCATATTACCCGAGGAGTTGCACTGTTGCTTTGAGAAGCTTACCTCAGTACAGTGGAGTCTTTTATAAATTGCTCACCAAGGATGGATTACCAGCAGAGCCAAGCAGGCTCTAAGCAGGCCTTAGCCATCCCTACGATCAAGATCCCACAACACACCTTTGACCTACGTCCAGACATATGAAATGCACCAACGTAAACCTCAAACACTGAACTTCCTCCATATGATGATTGTGTTGCAGTCTCAGTGACCGATTTGGAGGCTGTGCGTGAAGGCCATCAGTCTGAGGTTCTGCTGAGCATCGCCGAGGAGTTCCCCGCTGAACTCTGCTTCACCTTGGTGTTTTACGGCCGCCAAGGAAATCTGGACCTAGTGGCCGAGTCCCCGGAGGAGGCGCAGGCCTGGATCCAGGGTGTGCGCAAGCTGATTCACAAAGCTCAAACAATGGATGAGAAAGAGAGGCTGGACCAGTATCCTTCAGCTGTGGTGTTCAATCTGCTGTTGGCTGATTTCAGATAAAGAAATCTCCAAGCGGCCTACTTCTAACCTTTTTTTCCCTTCTCTAAAGTTAGCAGGAGGTTTAAAATTTTTATTCTGCTACACATCAGAGCTGGGTTTTCCTCAGCGTGTCCTCAGGTGGGTGCGGGACTGGTTTCATAAAGCTGACAAAAACAAAGATGGAAAGATGAACTTCAAAGAAGTGAAGACGCTGCTGAAGATGATGAACGTGGACATGAATGAGGACCACGCCCTTCATCTCTTCACGGTAAGAACACTAGGAGGAGGCTGCTGGGCTAGCAGAGAGATTACCGGCTCTTTGTGTGTCAGTCACTCCCATTGGTGGATATGACAGCATATTATTATGTTATATAAGATTTACATGCTTCACCACAAAATTACCAGCGTTGGTTGCACTGATATGACAACCTTTCACACATCTGTTTATCTTGAGACAGCGAGTAAAAACTGTGCGACATGCTGAACTTTCTTTTTTCTCCTCAGATGGCCGACAAGTGCGAGAGTGGCTATTTGGAAATCGAGCAGTTTGTCCACTTCTATAAGTTGCTGACACAGAGGGATGAAGTGTGGAAGGTGTTCCAGGACTACTCTGAAGATGGAGAGAAGTTGATGCTGGAGGAGTTGGTGAGCTTCCTGCAGATGGAGCAGCACGAGGGAGAGCAGAGTGCTCAGCATGCCCAGGAGCTCATCGACCGCTATGAGCCGTCAGAGAACGGTAACGGGAGGGGGGGTATGCCCACCAGTGACAATGCTAACATCCTGCTGTTTGGGCAAAGCAAGAGATTAAGATGCAAAAAACTGTAGATTATAGTAATAAACAAAATAAATAAGATGAGGTACGAAAGATAAATAATAACAGAGTTTGTGTCACACTGAGCACAGATCATGAAGATGCTTCAGCAGTGAGTGCAAATATAATCAATGCCTGATGTATTCTTGTTTGATTTTGTGCAGTCAAGAAGCAGGGCACCATGTCCTTAGACGGCTTCCAGATGTACCTGTGCTCCCAGGAGGGCTCCATATTCAAACCTGAGCATCAGGACCTTCACCAGGACATGAGCCAGCCACTCAGCCACTACTTCATCTCCTCTTCACACAACACCTACCTGCTGGAGGACCAGCTGAGGGGACAGAGCAGCTTGGAGGCCTACATCCAGTGAGGATGACCCACATACACCACACACACACACTAAATTTTATATATTTTGTTTTAATTGCACAGGTACAGGTGCAGTGATGAGAGATTGGCTGCGTGTGTGTGTCTGCAGGGCTCTGAAAAGAGGCTGCCGTTGTGTAGAAGTGGACTGCTGGGATGGCAGCGACGGGGAGCCGGTTGTGTATCACGGCCACACTTTGACTTCAAAAATCTTCTTTAAGGACGTCATTTCGACGCTTAAAGAATACGCCTTCAAGGTGAGCAGCTCATAAAGTACTGCTTCACCTGCACCTACCTGCTTTATCCACTCACCTGTACTGCTCTCCAGCTGTGCAGCCCACTGAGCAAGGATCACGTTTCCAGTTACTTTTGGTATTCGGTCCACAAAAACTCCCGTCTTTCATAATTTCCCGTCAAAGAAGAAACAATCCCTGCAAGATCCGGTTTCTGCACTGCGCTGATTATCCAGAACATCTGAGACTCTTTCTAATGAAGCCACAGAAGAACATTAATTAAATTCCACTGACCTCTAATGTGTTTAAGTATTCTGCAAAAACCTCAGTGGAAGGTGTTTAAAAAAATCAGGGAAATGAATCTGAAACAATCTGATGGTGATGGAAAAAATGTGTCTCTGCAGATAAGATTTACAGGATTGTGTGTGTGTGTGTGTGCACGTGTCTGAATGTGTGTGCACGTGTCTGAGTGTGTGTGCCCAGAAAAGTGTGAAGCTCACATTCAGTAGTTGGTAACTTCACTGACCGTGGACCCTGCACTCTTGCTGAGTGACCCACATACAAAGAAAAAAAGCGGGAGTTTCTCGTGTGTCTTTGCTTCATCCAACTCAAACTTTCCTACACAGCTTCACAGGAAGATGTGATGAAGAATCTGTTTTGGAGGAATGTGGAAACTTGTGCTCAGCGGTGTAAAAATACATGCAGTCACATTTACCACTTTAAAACTGGTGAAAAGAAAAAGATGAACATCAGATAAAAGAGTCTTTGTGTGTTTTGTCCTGCATGTTTGGTAGGCGTCCGAGTTCCCTGTCATCCTGTCACTTGAGAATCACTGTGGGGTGGAGCAGCAGACGGTCATGGCCCAGTACCTGACTCAGATCCTGGGGGACATGCTGCAGACCACCCTGCTGGATGGACAGGTCCCTCAGCAGCTCCCTTCTCCACAGGTCAGAAACTCTTTGTTAATCTATGGGAATGCTAACCAATAAGTGTCAAACCCAACAGTTACTGCCAATAACCAGAGACATGCGAGCATGGATACACTGTAACAGCTGAAGAAGTAAAATGAGAACCAGAGTGAAAAAGTGAGCACGTCCAGGAGTGCAGGATTTATTTCACAAGCAACAGATATCAGATTGAGACTTGAGACTCCAGATCCAGATCCAGATCCAGATCCAGATCCAGATCCAGGAGCAGGAGCAGGACCAGGACCAGGACCAGGACCAGGACCAGGACCAGGACCAGGACCTGGACCAGGACCTGGACCAGGAACTGAAGTGCTAATCTTGCAAGCTAATACAATCACTGAGTTTTCACATTTATCTAAAACCATGAGCATGGCATCTTCTGTTCTTCTCTGACTTTTAATATTCTGCTTTCATTTTGCATTTTTCAAGAAAAAGGTGTAATTTTGGGAATTTTTTAAGGCCTTGCTCAGCTGTCAGTTACACTCAGCCTGGAGGACTGAAAATGTTTCTCTGACGGATCAGCGGGAGGGAAAACATGGCCGTCATTAAACATTCAGAAACTTTTTAAAGATTAATGGTCAGCCTGCATGTTGTCATCCATCACACACACAAACTCAAAGCACTTCTATAACTTTAAAACTCTTCTCCATTAGTGCACTCAGGACGATCAATCCTAACTTAAAGTAATGGGCGTGAGTAATCCCACAGAGGCTTCAGCCACTTAAAGGGTGGCACATGGGTGCATTTAGCATAAAGTGCACAAAGATGGAACACCTTCATCAGAAGCCTGAATATGGAAGACAGAAATTTAGTCCTTCTGATCCTTCTCACATTCCAGCTGGTATTTAAGGCCATTTCTGTGTTACAGGATTAAATTAAGAGGATCAAATGTCCTCAATTCACTTTCAAATTAAAAGAAAAAGACAATAGATGAAGAGGATAAATGGTCACACTCCTAAATATCTTCTTTACAGGAACTGAAGGGCAAGATTTTGCTGAAAGCTAAGAAGATCGGTAGTCTAGAAGAGTGTCTCGATGAAACCCTGACAGATGAAGGGAGTGACGAGGAAGAGATGGCCAATGGTGATGCTGAGATGACCTCAACAGAAGAGCCATCTGACAAGGTAAATGCATGCAGTAACTTCTTCGGCTCACGTCAGAGATGCAGAGAAAGGGAATCCCGGAGATAGTAAGGTGAGCCAGGACTGAATGGTGCTTGATAGTAAAAGGAGACAGGAAACTGGGCCGGACTCTGGAGACAGAGAGTCGATTAATGAAGGGCGATAGTGAAGAGAAACAGGAAGCAGGTATTTCAGGCAGATATGAGATGCACTAAAGTGAGACTCAGCCTCCAGTCTTCTTCTCGAAGTCTGGACACCGAAGGTTCACCGACCAGTGAAGCTGTGGGGCAGTGAGAGATTAGCTGGAATATTTGTGCCTTAAATAATCCATTAAGAGTCAATAAGAAAGAGACAAAAATAAAGGAAATCCTAATCATGTTACCCAAATGTTATTAAAGCAAAGATATTTCCCTTTAGGCCTGCTTTATTCTGATTGGCTGCCCCTCCTGAGGTGATCATTTTAGAAATATACAGTTTCTCTATGACACTGCAAAGAGCTCAAAGGGTAAAAAAGAAGGCTGCAGCCGGAGCTCTGGGCTGTTGGCCTCATTACTCTGTTTAACATGAGCGTCAACCAGGAGATATAAATGTTAGGACGTAAGAAAAAGGACTCCAAGTATTAATGCTATATTTTGGAGGTGCCCTGCAGACATATAGCCTACAGTTAAAATAATGTAAAATACAGGGCTGTAAATAAATAAATAGTAGATAGCTACTAATCTTTCCACTAATTGTGGGTCAGTTCAGGCGTCACCGTTCATCACTCAGCTGGGATGTTAGGAAGGTTTAAATGATGTTTCGAGGCTTGTTGACTGATTTGATATTTCATGCTGCCTCTGCAGGAGTCCAAACAAAAATCCAACATGTCTCAGGAGCTGTCGGACCTGGTGGTTTACTGCAAGAGCGTCCACTTTCATGGCTTCAAGCACGCTCGTTCTCACGGCAAATGCTATGAGATGTCCTCGTTCTCTGAATCCAAGGCCAGGAGGCTTGCTAAGGAAGCAGGTACCGAGAACATGAAGGAGCAGTGTATCCCTCAGATAAGATTCTGATGTCATACATGTGTAGTACATTATTTATAACAGTATCTGACATATAGGTGGAGAAGTAGATGGATGTGCTGATGCTGCATGTCTTCTCTTCAAACCTTCCCTCAGGGACCGAGTTTGTGCAGTACAACTCACGGCAGCTGAGCAGGACGTATCCCAGTGGCCTCAGGACCGACTCCTCCAACTACAACCCGCAGGACATGTGGACCGTGGGCTGTCAGATCGGTGAGGAGAAGCTCACAGGTCTAACAAAACATTTTATCTAAAATCACTGCCGCTGCTAAACTGGTGCATGAGTGACCGTGTAATGAGTATCAGTGCTGGCTGGATTCTGGCTAAAAGCACCAGATCTGATATGAAGAGTGTTCTGCAGGCAGTAACCTGTGAATTGTGATGGATGATGAACCGGGCGAGCTGCTACATCGCTGACTTTCTGCTGCTGCAGTAGTTGAGTTCTTCATTTCTTCTTGTGTTTGCAGTTCCCTGTCTTTGATTCCTGGCTCCTGCCTTATTTATTTCCTGTTTTACTTTGAAAGTTTTCTTTTATGTCTTGCATCAGTTTCCGTCTTCCTTTGTGACGGTGTGCATGATAGTCGTCGCCTGTGTGTAATTAGGTTTGTCTGTATTTGGCCAGACCCTTTTCCAGCACTTTCCAATTATAATACCAAATGCTGGCAATAGAACAGAAACTACTAATACAAGCTGAACCATAACAAACTTAAATGCACCTTTTAGACGACCTGCACCACTTTTAGTTTGTTGCTGTGACTCCTTTCATAAAGGATGCTCTCTGTGTATCCTCTGCTAAAGAAACTAATAGAGGGAAGGATGGAGGCATTTTTCAGAAACTGAAGGTTTACCGTCAGCAGCCATCCAGTGCACATGGATGCCTGTTTTAAACATGAAAATAACAAAGACTGGACTGAAGGTTTCTTACTCAGCCTCACAGACTGTCTCATTTGTGGTATGATATGCGAGGATAATTATATTTTTGGACATCCTTCTTCAGAGATGCTAGCTGAGAGTTGGATGTAGAACATCCTGCCTTCCTGTCACATGTGCTCAGACTGATGGTGTCTGCTCAGGATGAAAGCCCGTCTCCTGCTGCCTTTTTCGCATTAGCTTTGACAGCTCTGCAGACTCTTAGTCTGGGAAATGCGGTTATACAGTTATCCAGTAAAATCCAAAAGTTAATTGGATTATTTCTCCTCTGTCTCTTTCCCAAAGTGGCTCTGAATTTCCAGACGGCCGGTCTGGAAATGGATCTGAACGATGGGCTCTTCAGGCAGAACGGCTGCTGCGGCTACGTCATAAAGCCCGACTTCATGAGAGACGGCAGCACTCAGTTCAATCCGGAAAAACCTGAGGAGTGGGAAGGCTACAAACCACTCCGCCTGTCCATACAGGTACAGAGCTGCATAAAAATCCACTCAACTATGAGTGTGGAGATTAAGGTGTGACATAAGATCAAGTACACTAAAATGACTTGTGTTTTTTTTTTTTATTCAGGTGATCAGTGGGCAACAGCTACCAAAGGTGAACCAGAAAGAGGGCTCTATTGTAGACCCGCTGGTCCGAGTGGAGATCTATGGAGTACCACAGGACCAAGCCAGGGAGGAGACCAGTTACATCAACAACAATGGTGACTGTTCAACACTAAGACCACTCAAAGGATAAAAATCTGAGTATAAAGTAAATCTCAGCTGGCCATATTCACTCCTCTCCTGCCCTCCTCCTGTAGGTTTTAACCCAGTGTGGAATGAAACTCTAAATTTCACCATCCACACCCCTGAGCTGGCTCTGGTTCGCTTCGTAGTCGAGGACTATGACAAAGCATCAAGGAACGACTTCATTGGACAGTACACGCTGCCCTTTACCTGCATCCAAACAGGTGAGCAGGCTATAGGGACCGCCAGCATCACACATGCTAACCAGCCTCACACATGCTAACCAGCCTCGCACATGCTAACCAGCCACGCACATGCTAACCAGCCTCGCACACGCTAACCAGCCTCGCACACGCTAACCAGCCTCGCACACGCTAACCAGCCTCGCACACGCTAACCAGCCACACACATGCTAACCAGCATCACACATGCTAACCAGCCACACACATGCTAACCAGCCTCACACATGCTAACAGCATCGCACATGCTAACAGCATCGCACATGCTAACCAGCCTCGCTCACACATGCTAACCAGCCTCGCTCACACATGCTAACAAGCATCGCACATACTAACCAGCATCACACATGCTAACCACCTCACACATGCTAACCAACATCACACATGCTAAGCACCTCACACATGCTAACCACCTCACACATGCTAACCAGCCTACTGTCCTTGTGATGTATTGAGCCGACTCTCATGACTAGAGGAGCATTTATGATGAAACTCTGACGTGCTCCTCTGATGCTGATGCTCTCCTGTGTTTTTAGCTGCTTCAATCCGCCCAACATCCCAACATAAACCTTTTGTTCTGTGGGGATATTTTACTCATCACTCCCCAATTTTTCTATATAGCTATAGCCCTTAGTTGTCTCTTAGTTTCCCCTCTAGTGAACCTGCAGCTGAAACTAATAGGTTTTCCTTTGCAGTTTTCATGTTTTCCAAAACCACCTTTTGGTGAGCAGGATCTGGTCACCCGGGTCCCATCATGGACACCGCTGGTGTAGTCGAAATTTGGGGTTTTCTCTCTTAATATTGGAAGTTCTTTGTCCACCAATGCAAAGTGATATTCTTCTTCCTCTTTCCAGGATATCGTCACATACATCTACTGTCCAAAGATGGAACGGCCATCCCGCCCTCGTCGCTCTTTGTCAATGTCAGCATTTCAGAGCTCACATGAAGAGGAATGTGGCCAGCCGTGGTCACGAGGACGACATGCCAAAGCTAAATGAGGCGGTCACACTGAACCCGAGTGAGCAAATCATCTCAGAAACCAGTGATTTTCAGCATGATTTAAACAGTTTTAATGAATTTCTGATCCATCTATAATTTTTAACCAAGATAAACTCAACAGTAGTACGTAGTAGTAAAGTGTAAAGGTTGTGAAATGAAAGACTGCTGCATGTAGAGAATTTTAAAAGAAAGACCAAGCTCAATATTAAACATACGGCTTTGCATCGTGTTGTGTGGATAGGCCGACAAGTGTCTGCTTGAATGACTTTCTAATTATGGATGTTCTTCAAGGCTATGCTGTGTATAATATAAATATGTTTATATTCACAAACATTTGTGGCACGTTCATTTATTTAACCTGGTTTCTAGGGAGAGGTGGGACCTGTCACAGGCTAACAGAGACACAGATGACTGCTCATTTGTGTGACCTATTCAGTGCCACCAGTTCATCTAACAAACATGTCTTTGGACTGTGGGAGGATGTTGGAGCACCTGCAACCATGCGAGCCCCGGGAGAACATGCAAACGCTGCACAGAAACACCCCTCATGGCCAGTGTGTTCAAATCCAGGACCCTCTCACTGCGAGGCCACAATGCACTGAAACACAGCATTTAACAGAAAATTACAGCAAGGCAACAGGTTGAAACTAACAAATAATTTACTTTTTAATATGAGCTTATTTGATTTTGATGCGCGTTTCAGATATATGGGGACAGATGCCACCAAAAAACATCCGGTGCAGCATTTTACATTTAGGTTAATATGTAACGAGGTCGCTCACATGACTGAGTATAACAAAGCAGCCACTCAGAGAGACGGAGTCTTTCTGACGTAAAGCTGATATAATTTATGCATTGATGCCAAATAATTACAGGTCTGAGGCAAAAAAAAAATAAGTAAGTAAAACACCTGGTGGAACATTTTACAGTTATTTAGGTTAACAGGTAACAGGCCACTCACATGACTGACTGACCTGTTTCCCTGACACAGATGCTGCCATCCAGGCAGAATTTGAGAGAACCTGGACTGCCACTGCCACCCTGTTTTAAAATCAATTACTGCCATTAGCAGTTCAAACACAATCCAATTTCTCAGTTTCAACATTTGATGTATTTTTCTCATTTCAATTTAAAAGAGTTTAAATAGACTTTGCTTTTTTGGTTGACATTGTAGAAATCACCGCTTGTGTGCGCCTGTGTTGGCACAGCTACATTTTTCTGTCATCCTTGACGAGGCGCTCTCCCTCCCCATCAGCACCGGCCGTTACTTCTCAGCTGCTTTTTGCAGTTTTGCTTATTAATTATTAGTTGAGCTGGGTCATTAAAGGTTTCTTGACCTGCAGCAGCTGTGGATTTGGGGACTGTAACACCGACCTTTTCAGAAACAGCGTTGTACTCTGTCATACAAACAGTTATATTTTGATTATGGCAAATAAAGGATACAGTATAAAAAACATGGTTTATTTTTAAAAGAACTTACCTCTTTACATTCTCTCTTTATGTGTGTGATCTGTCTTATTACACTTGGCAGGATGTTAAAAATGAACTAATCAAACATGAGCATTAACAGCTGTATCACCACTGCATCTTTACTCTGTCTCGTCAGGGTTTATTCTTGCATTGACCTCTTCAGCCACTTCCTGTACCTCACTGGCTGGAAGCAGCAGCTCACTGGGCGTTTTGCCCTCTGCTCTTTTATCCAGAGTGCCCTGCAGAGCCTCCTTCAGGGTGAGGCCTCCAGCCTCAGAGTCTCTCACCACACCCTTGTCTGCTGGCACCTCTGGATGATGCCTCTGCAGATGCTTGACCACCTGGAACTTCTGCTTGGCTCTGTAGGAGCAGTGGCGACAGCTGAAAGGCTGCTGCTTGGTGTGCGACAGGTAGTGATGTCTGAGCCCCGCCGGCCACCTGAAGGCCTTTTGGCACAGCCCGCACGTGTACGGCCGGTCGTCGCTGTGCTGCCGTTGGTGGGTCTTCAGGATGAAGCTGGTCTTGAAGGCTTTGCCGCACTTCTCGCAGACGTACGGGCGCGCGTCGCAGTGCTGCGTGTCGCGGTGCGCGCGGAGGGCGTCCGCTCTGTTGGTGCGGTAATCACACTCGTCACAGGCGTACGGCTTCTCTCCTGCAGACCACAAACATTTAAAATGTAAATAAATCACATTTTTGGCTTGTGTTTTCACCCCTGGCCACTGGATGGCGCTATTTAACTGACTGTGTGTATATGAGATGCATTGGCGTCTAAATTTATTTACTTTTTTTGGATAGAAGGCAGTGTGGACATATCAGATTAGTATGTGGACTGTTAGTTTGGATTTTGTGCTCAATTTATAATTTTAATATGGACATGTTGCCTAAGCTGTATGGTCCTTGTACGGTGGCCCCTCAGTGACATTTTCAAAGAGCTGCTGATACCTGTGTGCTTGGTCATGTGGTACTTCAGCTGAGTCGCCCACTTGCATTTGTAGCCACACTCTGGACAAAGGTACTTCTTCTCTTCTTGGTGAACTCTCATGTGAAGCTAAACATTACAAATAAC